>WEIS01106751.1:0-10692 GCA_013389965.1 Todus mexicanus | reverse complement strand
ACATTCAATGGTTACGATGTTTGTGTTACAATGATAATTTCACATAATAGTACTGGTGGGAAAGTAACAGCACCAATAAGTCAGAAAAATGTAATGAAAGAAAAAAAGAATGATCTTCTTGAACAAAAGAGAAGAACAAACACACACCCCACAAACCTAGTATGGAAAATGGATGAAAAATGTAATCAAACTATTCCAGAAGAAAAACAAAACTTGTCAGTTTTTGCAAAAATGTGACAGACAACTTTCAAGGTTTGTATAGGATTAATACTATCCTATACTGTGAATTATATTTATCCCAAACTTCAGAGTATTTATCTTAGCAGGATTTATTTTTAAAACACACTTGCAAACATTTGTCAAACTACCTACTGAAAAGGGGTAAACACTAAATGACCCTGCAAGGAGGAGGAATAAAATGAAAAGGAGAACATTTTGCTTAGCATCCATTATCCAGCCTGTTATTCAACAACGAAACAACATCTGTAAGCAGTTTCTCAAGTGCTGTGCGTAACCCAGCACCACCACCTGCTGTTTGGGAAGGAAGATACAATTTCCCTTGTCTTGCACATAAAATCTCTGGTACCATGCAAGCAACCCATTTTAAGCATTCAAAGAAGAGGAGAACGAACAAACAAACCAAAATAAAGCAGAATTTCTCTAGTAATGTATGAGAGAGGTATCTCTGCCCATTTTAACCACGGGGCTATCCTTCCTTGGATATGGGGTGAGGAAGCTGAGCTGATCACGCCAACCATATCAGCACGCTGCTTCTGCTCTTTTGGCTCAGGATCCCCACAAAATCTTTACAGACTTTGGCAGAGCATACAACTTGCCTCCAGTGTGCTACCTGTCCTTCTTCAAATCCTGTAGCTTGTTAGCAAAATAACTTATGCTGCCTGTATATTGGTTGTTTTACCTATGGAGTCTGCTGAAATTTCCTTGTATGAGACTTCCATGGGGAAAAATCAAATGAATATTGGCCTCCCAGGTTTATAAACATAGAACTTGCTAAGGTCCAAAGCATTTCCTTCAGGAAACTTGGTGAGGAAGCCCCTCATCCCTTACTGTGGATGGAATGGAAAGGAAAATCTGTGCCATTTAATTTTCATTAGTAATGGACCAAACAAAAAGAAAACTGTAGCTGAGTATGCCCTAAGAAAGCCAAGGGAAGATATTCAATACCATTCCACCACCTGTATCCAAAAATGCAGCTAAAAGCTCTGTCGGCTGCACCTGAGAATTCAACCTGCCTCTGGACTCCAGGAGAAACTGAATTACAACTGATGAGAACAACTCCGGGAGAGCTGCGCTCCATATGGGCTGTTAAATCACAGCCCAATAGCTGTCTCTTTTGTTCCATCAGCTTTCCCTTTAGACAGGTAAATCTCCAGGTAGCCATTTAGGTCTATCTGCGTATCTAATTCTTTCCAGGACCCACACTCTGTCCTGTATCTTGGGCAGACACATATAAAGCATGTTTAAAAGGGCATGTCTCTGATTAATGGCAAACAGCGCAATTCTTAACAGATAGTAAACCACCCCCCTGCTGCTAATCAGTATTGTCAATGAACTGCGATGTTAAGGATGTGCATTTTCGTGTCGTAAGTTTGGTGGAACTCCATGGTTTGGCTGTGGTGTCTGCAATTCTCATCCATGCCAAAGAGGAAAGAGTCTGGGGTTTTGGGGGGGTGGGGTAGGATGTGTGTGTTCTTTCTTGAGGTTTTGATTGTTGTTGCTTCCCCTCAAAAATGAGAAGTCTTTAATGGTTTAAGGCTGTTATTTCTGCATTGCCTGTTTCCATTCAGTTCCTAAATTGAGGTGAATAGATTTTATTTGCGTGCCCAGCACACACTTGGAAGTTGTAAAACTAAGCTCTTTATCAGCTTGATGCAAGTTACATTTTTCTCCTCTTTTGGTCTGCAGTCCTAGATTTGTTGCATGAAGCATAGCACAGCCTGATTACCTTGGAGCATCTAAACCTTGGAAGGGCTCCAGCTTGCAATTTCTGCCTTCCCTAATTTTCCCCTTTGCTTAAGACATTAAAAGAGCTGAGGTAATTTTAAAAGTAGAGGGTATTTTTGTTTGGTTGTGGGGTTGGTTTTTTTGTTTGTTTGGTTGGTTGGTTTTGGTTTCTCCACAAAATGGAAGAAATACATCCCCTGTATCAACAAAGCTGAAGGTACTTCATTTGGTGGTTGGACCAATTAGGTGGCACTTGAGCTGGTGGAGCAGGCACACACGAGCCCACCTGTCCTACCACCATGGAGGACAGCCCTACAACAAGCAACCTCCATGAGGCTGAGAATTAAGTATTGTACACATGGATTGGAGATCTCCTTCCAACTCTTTTCTGTACATATCCCTGGAGTAGGGATGCATTGGGAACACAGCTTGCAGGAACAGCCATTGGGGTGAATGCATGGCAGGAGGAGAAAAGTCTTTATCCACCTGATAGCTGAGATGTGCATCAAACAAGGATTGCTTCCCTCAGACACTCTTTCAGAAACACTAGAGCCCACGTTCACCTTCACTAACTCCAGGGACTTCTAAAAGATGATCTGATTTTAAGTACTAATCGGTTTCTGTTCGATGCAGATAGAACTAAAGGCAATTCTATTTTAAATTTAGGTATCCCTGTGAAGTGCTCCTGCTCAAGTGCCTCGAGGCTGGCGGCTGCATCATTATTGGCACCCCAAATGACTAAAGGATCAGACAGAACACACATATGCTGAAATTTTTATATGTGTAAAATGAATATGAAACTAAAACCTAAAAAATTATCTATATTTTTGTAAGCACTAAATGCACACAGAAGAAGTCTGGAATATTTCCTACTATTAACCAGCAGTGGATTTTTGTAGTGGAAAAGCTACAATATTACTTAGAAAATATATAGCAATAAAAAAATATGATGAATCCCTGCAATGACATACTACAACACTGAACTTATCACTGGCTTTATGCTGGGAACTCCCCTTTTGACACATTTAGGATTTAAAAACAAACAAACAAAACTAAACTAAACAAAGAAACAAACCCCCCACAAAAACCCCAAAAGCGAACAAAAAAAGCCCAAACCACAAAACCAGGACATCTTTTAACTGCAAATATGCAAACTGTCAATTGCATATAACGGACTTTAAACATGATGGAGTTCTTACTTAACTGAGCAATGAAAAAAATAAAGGTGTTTTCACTTTAGTTAACTCAAGGAAACACTGAGTATAGAGATCTTTAAAAACACTTTTAAAATACTTTAAATCTGCTGTTCTCCTACTCTCGTGACTGTGATTAACTTCATTTATTTAAACTGCTTATCGTTGCATCAGCAGAGGTCAAAAGCTAACATCTATCCATCTTTTGCACCTACAGGAAATTCCACTCTGATATCTCTATGTCTTTTCCCTCCTATTTTCAACGTGTTTTTTTTAAAGTGGACTTCGTTATAGCCTTACAGGTTTCTAAGTGCACACATATCAACACTATCAAGGTTGATGTGAATAAGTACTATCTGGTTATTCACTAACCATGCAAGAAGAAGATGGCTCTCACCATTGTGACTGCCAGAGAAAGAGTCCTGTGGCATAGACTGAATATTAGTATTGAAGAGAAAAAGAGTTTGTAATGTGATAGGAATTTGGTGATGAATTTCTGGTAACTCGTTATGATTTAAATCTAAGGGAAAGAGACCTTGCAGGCCTTTAAATGTACCATGCTATATGGAGTATTTTATTCTTTCAGAGATCAGTCTGAGCGAGATTTTCTAGCTTTAGAAATGCCTCTTGCCTCAGTAAAATAATTTTGCTTTTGTCAAGCCCAAACTTTTTCAGAGATGAAGGCAGATTCTGAGGTACTCCAGTGAGCAAATCCTCTGCCAAGTTCAGGTTTTCCAGTTTAATCATGTTATCAAAAGCCGCCTTCTTAATGCCCTTCTCAGTAATTTGATTGTGACTGAGATCAAGCTTTTCTAGATCTGACAGCTCACTGAAGACATCAGTAGGAATTACTGATATTTTACTGGCTGCAAAATATAATTCCTTGAGGGGAAGAATTGGGGGAATGAATGCTCCTCAGATGACTGAAGTTCATCTGCACCATGTGCAAAGATGTTAGGGAGAGAAAAACCACTTTGAGGAAGGGTAGATCGGTGAATTAACCTGCTGCCAGTGCCACCACATTTCTGCACTGAGCACCAACCCACTCTGTAATGCTGCAGGTGTTGCCACTGCCTGGCCCCAGTTCTGCCAGGGCAGCTGGCAGATCTAAGATTATGGTCATCCATATGAACACACATAAGCCTTTGTAAGCCTTCATAGGCTTCTTTTATAGTTCCATCACTGAGTTGCTTGTTCTTTGGGACCAAGAAACCTGTGACAAATATTCCTTCAGGAGACCCAGCTGGCTGAAATCTATCCTTTTATTCATAACCAGTAAATACCTGTCACTAAAGGGGATTCCTTCAGGAATATCTTAGAGCTTTTTGTCTGAGAACTAAATCACTCTGAAAATAAGATGAGAAAAGTGAAATCACTACTATCATTAGCAAAAGAAGAGTTTCAAAACTCTTTGTGTGTAAATTCCTAATATCCATTTAGCTGTTGTATATTGTCATTAACTTCTCTATATCAGTAGTATGAACATAAAAATTGTTACTATTTACCATTAGAGCACTTGTCATCTGTCCTCAATATGTTATAAACTAAGTTTTCTAGGATAACACAATTTGATGTTATTTTTAGCTGATTTTCTCCTCTTTTTTTGAGTGTATATATCTTCTTACACCAGTATCCCTCTCTAATGCTCTCTTCAAGCACCTGTTTTCTACATTTTTACAAATTTTTACAAGAAAATGAAAATTATTACCTCATGCTTTGATGTAAGCTGATGCATGATTTGTTCATTTGGTAATCACATGCATGTGATGTATAACCACAAAGGAATTTTATATTAATATCTCTACTTATTTATTTCCTATGGCATGACCATTACTTACCTATGACTTTCTACCATACATCAACATGTATAGCTACATACTTTATGATAATCATTTTTAAATGGTTTATGCTGAGAATGTGACTAGATGGCTTTACCTGCAGGGTTCAACTGCCAGAGCAAGCACACTCTGGAGGACAAGAGTCATCCTCAAACAAGGCTCATAATCTTATCATCTCATCTTCCTTGTCTCTATAGCATTATTGCTTTTCTTTCTATTATTCTTCCACCTTTCTCTCCCTTTGCTAGCCTACTGCTTATATCTGAGCTCTTTGTCTTTGCTTCTTGCTGTTTTAATAGTTCTTGGACTACACATACTTTTATATATATATGTATTTAGCTCTTCCCCTCCCTTTTCTAGGAGGAATGTCAGTGATCCTTCTCCTGACATTTCCTTCTGGACTAACAGAACTTTCTGGCATGACAGAACATGCATCTTCGCTTGAGTTACACTTCTGTGAGGTACAAGGCACCTTCACTTATGCATTGGGATGCTAGGAGAGAAGGCCTGCTCAGCTGTACTTGGATGTTGGTAGTGATGATCCTACCCAACGGACTTGCCTTGGTCTCTGCAACAGATGTCACAGAGGTGTGAGAGGTATAGCAACAAACAGAAGACCACTCAGCAATGCACAGGCTGTACCCTCACATTCTTCTACAGCTGCAGTCTCATCCATGCATTTCAAGACTGAATTAATACTATTATGTTTCAAAGGCAAAACTGCAATAGCCCCTGCTGTGTGCAACCACAGGCAACACTTTCAAGCACCATCCTGTGGAAAGTCCCATTTTTCTCTCTTTATGCAAGCTTAACTTCCTGTAACATGCTCAGCTTCTTCCTATGCTACACGTGTCCCCTGAAAACACTGCTTTTTCCTAACACTGCACCAACAGAGTATCTTCAGCTCTCCTTTCTTTCTCTTACCTAACTTTATTTAGCCCACTGCTGAGCACAAGATACAAAATGTGCTCGAAAAAGGAAGCTATAACTATACTGCATGGCAGCCTGCTCCCTTGGCGGGAGCCCTGTCATTAGATTTCCAACCAAACACAAAGTGAACTGTAGGACTTCCATTTTTTTCCCATCATAATTTTATTTTGCAAACTCTTTCCTCTAACTACAATGAAGGTATGGTTAGGCTTTCTCACACCCTGTGTTATATTGCTTCCAAGGAAATAAAGATTAGTAAAAGAACAGACTAGAAAAGAAAATCCTTTTGAATTAAAAGAAATTAATATCCTTATTTAAAAGTAAGAGGGAGTGTTATTTTGTTAGCCAGTATGAAAATCAGAAAGATTTTGACTAATCGTTTTCATTCTTTTAATCTAAGATACACATTTCTGGTTGTGCAGTAACTGCCTAATTATTATGTCAAATAGATTTTATACCACTACATTTTTGTAGGGATCTTTCAACACCCTGCACTGATGTGTGACTCTATTTTCTATACCTGACTGGTATTTTTTGATGCAGCAATTTACATGGCTATGAAAAAAATCTCAAATATTTGCACTTTCAGAGTGCTCTGAACTTTTTCAGCAGTAGTTTGAGTAACAGGACACCAGTTTGACAAGAAGATCATGCCCAATATATCCTTCACCTCCAGGTAATGCCAGAGCTGTCCCTGCTGTAGAACAGACCCCTGCAGCATCCCATAGGACTGCCACAGCCCATGTGAGGCCACTGCATACCCCAGCAGTATCCCACCTGTGCTGCAGAGAACAAAGAAGAGGAGCCTGGAAACAGTCTTCACAGGGGCAACAGCACAAAGACTCATCTTCAGCATGGTTCTGTACTCCCCCTCCGGTGGGGGTGCCCCATGAGAGCTCTGTGCCCACAGCCCTGTTAAGAAATTTTTGCCCCTTGCCCTGAGGGTCCACAGGGATTCTCGTGCTGATAGCTCTCTACAGTCTTCAGAAGATTTCAGGAAGGCTGCCAAGTGTAGTGCTTCACCAGGGAGTTTTCCACTTAGATTCAACAGCACCAAAATATTTATATTAAGAGAGCTTGAGGGTGGTTCTGCAGTGAAAGCAGATGTTGAGGAGTCAGACCTGGGTGCTGTTACAACCCTGACAGGGGGTTTCTGTGAAACCGTAACATGAGTGTCCTGCTTCTCACTCCTGGAGCAAGACCTCTACAAATGCACGCAGGCAGCAGCACAGACCCACAGGTATCAGTGGGGTTGGATACAGGGAACAGAGCTAGGAGGGTTCTAGCCAGAGCCAAAACGGGTCAATAGAATGCATTTTGGCACTTAATTCCCCTACCCCTAAATCAAAGACATAACCATAACGCTTGCCATTCTTAGCTTAATTCTTTACTACCTGCAAACTGTTCTGGGATCACCAATCAGAAAATCTGTACTAGTGCTTCCACTTCTGAACCACCTTTGCACAGATTGTCAATGAATTTTAAAAAAGGAAGGAACAATGTTTTTATCAATTACACATCTTCCATCAAAAAACCAACCCAAACATTTTACTGGTTGACTAAGTAATTAGAAAGTAATTATATCACTGCCTAAAAAGTTTTGATTTCAGACAGGTAAGATGAAAATCCAACAATCATTTTCCTCCTGAATGCTTGAAATAAGAAGGATTGCCTCAAGGCTTTACGTTACAATTATTCCACTGTGTATTTTTTTTATAATCATTTCCACTCCAACTATGTGCTGACATTTACATATTATGCTATAGGTTTCAGCATGTTCCCAGCTCTGACTGTGTTTTGCACTGTAGGCTAAATTCTTCTGTCATTACTGGTGTTATTTTTCTAATGTGTCTGCCTGAACTGTCCACATGGAAGACACTCTGGTCTGATGATATGCTTTGTTGGGATTAAAACTGGCTCAATTAATAATGGTCAGTGATCAGAAGCACCTCTCAGTTAGGTTACATAGTTTAACATGACAGCATAATTCTTCTGTCTTCTTTAACAAGTCACGTGTTCCTAGAATGACAGAGCTGATGATATAAACAAAACTAGAGGAAATAAATACACATTTTGGTACTGGTATCAGCTATCATGTCTATTGAAGTATATATAAAGCTCTAAAAGGACCAAATTTGGAAGCCTCTACAAGTCCTTGCATTGTCAGGGTACAACAGAAGTCCGACTTCCACTCCAGAAGTGCTGTAGGAGCTTAAACTTATATATTATTTATCACAGAACTATTCCCTTCAAGTCTTGAAATATTTTCTCGTAAGATGTCTTTCTCTGAGATCCGTACCATTTTAGTCTGTTATAGATGTGTTTAGTTGCGTAAAAAATAAGCCACATTACTGGGTTTCTCGGGGGAGTAGGTGGGCAAGGTTAGATTTTCTGTGAACAATAGGATTACCACTGAAATGTTACATCCAGATCTCACAAGTAAAGGTGGAAATTTGAAAGGCAGAGATGTCCAAAAAAGTTCATGAGAATGACTGAAGGACTTGAGTACCTGTTTTCTAGGAATAGACTTAAAAGAATCAGTCTGGTGAAAAAATAACTTAGGTGACATGATCACAAATGAGTCATAGATATGGAGCAAAAAAAACGTCAAAACTTCTCATTTTTCGACTTAGCAAAAGAGGTTAAACGAGATTAAATGGCTAAAAGTTGCAACCATGACAGTTTTCAAGGAACGTGCAATACTTGTTGATCTCAAAAGGTAATTAATTATTGCAAGACTTGAACAGATGCTGTAGCTCATTCTATAGTAACATTCTGATTGTGGTTGGATGTTTTCCTAAAAGACATGCTATGTTTCATACAGGATTTAATATGGAAGTCCCATTGCCCATGTAATAGAGTAATTTAGGGAAGATGTTCACAAGGTTTCCAGCCTGAGAAACTTGATCATATTATCTTTGGCCTATGTAGTAATTCCTTGGGAACAATTACTCATTGGTACAGAGAAAAGTTGGGCCCTATAACCCTACCTCTGACCTGCTCTGTTTTTCTGAGACTCGGAATATCACCATGTCCACTTTCAGTAGTTTTTAGATAAAAACATTTCTCTACTTTTATTGACTCATTTTCACTAATTATTTACTTATGCATACAGTTATGCGGGGCTTGATAGTTAAGATGGTATTCGAGTTCAGACAGAGATATTGAAATTTAGATCTGGATGTGTAAACATCTGTATGTGAGTTTCCACCCCTAACACCACACAAGCAGATTCTGCTTCGGGTTCCAAGCTTTCCCCATCTGTATTTTACAAATGATGAGTGACAGTGTTTTGCTGTGAAAATGGCACAGGCTGTTAACATCAATTCAGAGATCAGCCAAGTGGTTGATGTCTCTAGGAAGTTTTTGCCTGTTTAGTGTCTTCATTAAGGTTGATCATTCATCTGGATAAAGTAACAGCATTTTCCTCTGGCACCTGAAAAGCTACTGCCTAAAAAAGTGGAGGCAGAGCTGCACAGAGAGTCTTGAGCCACTGCTCTCTGCCAGTTGAAGTGGGTTTGGTGCTTGCAGGAGATGGTATGTCACCTGATGCACACTTCAAACAAAAATTGCCACAGCAATGTATTTTGCTCTTTATTTGCAAATGCACCTTCTTGTTGCATCTCCCCAGGCTCATGACCACGTTCTCTAATAAAGGTTTTCTTTATTACGTTTGCCTTTATACTGGCAGAGTAGAAGTGTCCAAGAGAGCCCACGATCAACAGGTCAAAAGTCACAGAAATACCCAGCACCATACTATATAAATGCTCTCATTTTTCTAAACAGCTAAGACACTCTTCCACATCCAGACTCCAGGAGAAATGGCTCCTTGCCACTGCTATCACCAGGGCTGAGAATCATCTGACACAGTGCAAGCTGACCTTGGTCAAAATAACGGCAGGAACTGCTCTATCTACGAACATAGTCTATGAACTAATTTCAAAAGTGATTAGGCTGAAGATGACAAAATCATCTAAGAAAGGTGAGGAAGTTGGGCTAATTAATGCTTTGAGAGCTTCTGTTCAGCTTAGCAGGGACTCCTCTACAGGCTGCAAACAGAGAAAAGAGGCCGAGGAGACCAAAGCAGGGACCACCAACCACCACAACTTCACCTTGACAAAGGTTCTGTGCCAGGGAGCTTTAGCAGAATGCCTCCCAGAAAGCATATGTGAAACTTCAGTGCACTTTACACAGCGTGAACTATACTGTTGAAAAGGGACTCATAGAAAAATTATTTCTGATGCAGCACTCCCTTTGTCTGGAGCACTGTGTTTCCAGGGAGACAAATAGGATGTTAGACACAAGTTTTCTGCTGATTTTCCCTGAAACTTAGTTTTTGGCTCAGATCAAAATGCAGTTGAATGAATCAGAGATTAGTCAACATGTGTAGCTTGGTGATGTCATTTCCAGAACAATACTTCTAAAAGCAGCCCTTCAGAAATGTGTTTATTTGTATGGAGTGCTAAGGTAGCTCATTTAAGTCAAACATTTGAGGCTTGTTGGCTGAAGCTGGAAAAACAGCCTGAGCTAAAACTTCTTATTTGATCAGTTTTCCTTGTGTCAGTCACCCAAAAACTTGCCTCCAAAATCTGATATTTTATTTTTTTTTTAAGTACATCCATACTAAATGCATAGCACATGAGCAGACCCAGAAGAGGGTAGCAGTACCTACTGTATCTTGACTGTCACTTGTGATACCTCATACATATTCAGATGTTAGAGGTGCTGGTACCTGGGTCTCTACTTCGGGCCATCAAGAAGGTGTG
>WEIS01106690.1:0-11342 GCA_013389965.1 Todus mexicanus | reverse complement strand
AATAAAAATTCCAAAACACATTAAACTATCAAATAGGTTGATCCAAACTGTCCAAATAATCTTCTAGTCCCAGCATGTTGTGTGTGGTTTTTTTAATAGAAATTAGGATCATATACTTGTAAATGACTTGTGGAGGAGATTGAGGCAGTCAGTGTAAATGGAGTTTCTCCAGGTGCTGATGGCTAATCGCTCTGTAATAGCTGTGGACTTGCTGTGAGACCCACGTTATTACGATGTAATCAGAATCCTGTTGCTATGCTGTTATTGTCTGCCACTTGTGGAATTTTAAAAGCAATAACAATTTTTGCTTTTTAAATCATGGCATTATTAAAGTTATTTTCTTCCTCTTGCCATGAATATAGTCACTGATGCTCATTTTCAAAGGGCTTAACCTTAGTAAAACATTGCGCTCTGTGCCGAAAGGGGTTGTTTTGTTCCTTCTCTAGCTGAGTTCTTGCTTCTTTTTTGCTCTCTTTTTCTTTTTTTTCTTTTCTTTGCTCTTGAAACGGGGAAAGTTTTAGAAAGGAGCAGAATTATAAGATCTTAACACTTCAAAAGATCAATGGTGTGGCAGATACTGATGGCAGCACTCGTTTGAAATGTGGCTTAGTGGAATTTGAGAAAGAAGGATATGCTCTGAGCTATTGGAAAAACCCTTATCACCTTTGCAGTTCTGACTCCTCTGTCCTTCTGTCTGGGTTGTCCGTGTGCTTATTGTGCCCCGAATCCAGCCTGTGCTGCATGCTTCCCCGGCTTAGTTCCTTTAAAACTCAATTTCCATCATTTTCTGTGGCCTTTCCATGTCCACGCTGTGCTCCTTTCTAAAAGGACCTTTGCAAAACAGACCGACTGACCGTGGCGAAGGAAGGGGAGTATTCCCTGCAAGGCTTGGGTGCGACTCTCCTGCTTTACTCGTTAGCAGAGCTCGGCTGGAGCCCCGTGTTCTCGTGCTTTGGTTGCTTACCTCTTCAGATTTAATGTCTTTTCCTTACATGTGCTGCTAGACGATCATGAGATGAGAAACCTTGGCTACGAGTAGACCAGGGTGGACTAGGAATTTGCCACAGAGATGCAGGAGGACCTGTAGAGCTTTTTGGGTTCCTAGAAGGCTTTGACATGTTTTTGATGTGTCCTTTTTCTGTTAATCCGGTCGCCTGATTCCGCCCTTCCCTTTTCACAGAAATCAGTCCTGATTGAACATGGCATTCGGAGGCTGACGTTCCTTGTAGCACAAAAGGTATTTTGATATCTCTCGCGCTGCTCAGAACTCTTTGGTTTCCAGCTCGTAATACCATTGACATTTGATGTCTTTGTTGTGGTTTGGGGTTTTTTTCCACAAACGAAATGCTGTATTAACTATTATTTAGTTCTGTCTTCACTGTTTTTGATCTCTAAAATTCGAGATGGTTTTGATGAATTCGCTTAAAATTCATTTACAATTGTAAACAATCTTGGCACCTCTTGTATTCTTGAATTAATTATTTTTGATTTTCATCCTAATTGCTAGCTTTCTTCTGCTGTTTTTTTTTTCTTTTCCCCTCGTCTTCCCATGTTTGTGCGTTTCGTTTGTAAGGACTTCAGGAAACAGGTCAACTATGAGGTGGATCAGAGATTTCATGTAAGTAAAAAGGGCCTAGAACACGGTGGTATTCTTGACCTGAGGCCAGGAGACACGTCAGTCACTCGGCTTCTCATTTGGGTCTTAGTCAGGCATTTAACGCCAACACTGGCGTCAGAGTCGAGTGAAGTATTTAAATTCAAATACAGGAGTGGCTTTTTGCCCTCCGTGGGGCCAGCACACGGCTCATGTCTCTCTTGTTACCTGGCTGAACTCACGACTGCCACGTTAATATAGATCTTGTTTGTGTCTGTATTGGTTTGTGCTCTACAATGTAATCAGACCATTCCGTTTTTGTGTTTCTTACGTAGCGTGGTGATTTCTTTAGGCTTCTTACTGATTCTAAAATAACTTAGAGTAGTGACTCGCTGAATTTCGCGTAGTGCCTTAGTGATGTGGAAGGTGTTTGATGCTCTTACTGCTAAGAATTGCTCCTTTCCCCAGGGCTTGGCCATCAGTGAGAGCTGGTTTAGCCCTGTTTTCAAGGTGGCAATGTAAGGCATAAACCAAATTTGTGTCCCTTGTCTGTCTACTTTGCAACTCTGGACGTTACTGGAAGTCTTGAAAGTGCAAGAAATTCATCCTGTGCTCAACGTCTGGTTTAGGAAACTTTACGAAAGGAAAACTCGTTTACAAATCAGCAGAAAGAGTATTTGACAAATGTGGTATCACCACCCCAGGACAGGTACAGATCCGTATCTATCAGCAGCTCATGTAGGGGACCAGACTCTTTGGAGAGGTGTTGGGACCTTCACCAAGGAAGTCCTGGCTTTAGATTTTTTTAAAAAAGGAAGTTGTAGAGAAGTGAATTGATGCTCGGGGAATGGAAACTGCGAGTCTATGAATAAGCACAGCAGCGTGTGTCAGCAGCCGGCAAGGAGACAATAAATAAAAGGAGTCATCTCAAAAAGCTTTCCCGGAGCTGCTGTTCGGAGCGGTGGCCAGTTAAGCCGCTCCCGGCTCCTGAGCCGGAGGAGGCAGCGTGGTTATCATCTGTCTGCAAAGTTTGCAGAGTACCTCTGGGATCTTTTGTGAGCGTCGGGCTTTATTACTACCTCCTATTCTACTCCGTTCATTACTGGACCAACTATTAACTTAGCCAGGGCCTGGGCTTGGGTTTGTTTTTGTTTTAATTACAGTCTATATAATTAGCTCCCAGCATGTTGAGGTAATAGAGAGTTGCTCCAGCAAGCTTCCAATTTCCTCATCTCATTAGGTTTTTAACATGATTATTAGTATAATAATCAACTATGATGATTTCTGTTGTAGCTTTCCACATTCCGCGGTTTGCGGGGTGTCTTGATTGGCTAATTTAGGCAAATTATTTTGATTGTCTTGATGATGGTTGGTTGATTAGAACACAGCAGGGGTATAATTCTTCTGCCTAGGAAATGGAGCACTCTTTTGGATTTTGGTACCGGAGCGCTGAGAATTTTTGTGTGTGTGCACATCTAATTATGATATTTGCCCACAACACGAGTCGGATGCCTCGAAAGCAATTACATTAGTGATAGAATGAGCATGGGCGATGTTAGAAGAAATTGGCAGCGTGCAGAGGAGGACAGGTAGGAGGCATTTGGAAGAGAAGTGAGGAAACATGGAAGTGGTTCTTTTCTAGAGTGTAGCTGATGCTCATACGCTCACCTAATGTGCCCGTTGCCTGAATCTTCAGGCAAAATTACTTGTACCACCAGCTAGTCTGGAAGACATTCCAGGCAGACACAAGTTGTTTTTCTCAACTGAGAGGCATCAGGTGAAGTTATTTGATTACAATGCACAGTTTTCCTTGGGAAGAGGGTGTTTCTAGCAGTAACAGCATGAAGAGAGCTATAGAACAGAGCTCGTTGTTTTGTGTCCATCTGCTTACACAGTGGTGTGTTGATACCATCGCATGGCTCCCAAACTTTTCCACAATAGTCAAACTAGAACTAGAAGTTTCTCACCCCTGTCTGGACAGTTCCATCTTATTGCCTGCTAATAATAGACAGTAATAATCAAGAGCCAATCAAGCAGCCTCCGTTGAAGACAGGTTTAAACCACCTCTGCTGCCTTCCTGGGGGTAATTCGATTTTCCACCACACTTTGCAATGTTGAAAAAGTAGCTTGTAGCAGCTTCTGTCCTTTCCTTGCTGTGGTGCTGCCCCAGGTCTGGCCTCTGAGCACTCTCTGGGTGGATCGAAGGGTTTCCTTTTGGAGCACTAACAACATTATTTTTCTTTTCAAACAGAGGGAATTCCCAAAGTTCTTCACGTTCCGTGCCCGGGATAAGGTAAGTTGTATATTCTCAATACTTAGTGTTGGTTTTATCCTTCCTTCGTGTAGCTGTTTGCTGCCATGACTGCACGAGGTAGAAAATTCTGAATTGGAATCACTTGAATATTTAGGTTTTTAATTAAAAATGAAATTCTTTTAAGCAGTGTTGTCTAGTTCTTCCCATCCTCAGTGTTTTCAGCATCTTAACCCACCCTCTTCTTTTACACCCTTCTCTACCTCTATGCTGCCGGGTGCCTCCAGTTTGAGGAAGACAGGATTTACCGTCACCTGGAGCCAGCTCTGGCTTTCCAGCTGGAGTTGAACCGAATGCGGAACTTCGATCTCACTGCCATTCCATGTGCCAATCACAAAATGCACCTCTACCTGGGAGCAGCTAAAGTGGAAGTGGGAACAGAAGTGACAGACTACAGGTTCTTCGTGAGGGCTATTATACGGCACTCGGATCTGGTTACCAAGGTGAGTTTTGTCACCCGTGCGAGGGCTTGTTCCAGGAGAATTTATGAAACACTTAAGTTGTTCTAGGAACCTGCACATGAAGATATTACCTGTTGAGAGTATGACGGGTGAGCCCTCTCTGCTAGTGCTGTCACTGCAGGAGCACGTCTTCAGAGACCTCCTATTCCTGTGCTTTGGGGAGATGTTTCTGTGGCCCAAGAGGCTACTCAGGAATCCTTGCTTTTTGAAGCTACGGTTGCTTCTCTGTATTTATCCTGCATTACTGCAATAACCATAGAATCATAGAGTGGTTTGGCTTGGAAGGGACCTTTAAAGGTCATCTAATCCAGCCTTCAAGAAGAGCAAGATTGCTTGGATTTTTCTGTTATGATTCTTAGAAGAAAGAGGAGGGAGGAGAGCAGGTGAAGAGCAATATAGGACGAACGGGAACATCAGCCCCAAACCAGTGACCACAGCTCAAAAATACAAACAGCATTGTGTAAGGAATACACATCACAACCACCGTCCCGTCTAGTTTGGGATTTATACTGACCTGAACGAGGCCTTGAGTCAGTCGGGTCTGTGGACCCAGTGAGGGCAGTGGTGGCTCTGGGATTGTGATGGATCCGTTTCAGGGTTCCACATCCTGCTGAAACTAATGTAACCTATTTGCTCAGTCGGGTCCCCCTGCAGTTTTTCAAACCCTGTATTCTTGAGCTGTGGTTTTTGAGTAGAAAGTCAATTATTTGTTGACGATATCTGGCAGGAAGCCTCCTTTGAGTATCTGCAAAATGAGGGAGAGCGATTGCTTTTGGAGGCCATGGATGAGCTGGAGGTGGCGTTTAATAACACCAACGTGCGCACAGACTGCAATCACATCTTCTTGAATTTCGTGCCTACTGTCATCATGGACCCATCTAAGGTATGATCTCTTCCCTAGCTCTGAACTGTTTGTTTTCTTGAGCTTGACTCACCAGAATTAAATGGTCTCTTGCTGCCTTTTTATGCGGTGTGTGTTCACTATTGACTGAGTGCATTTTCACACTGTTTGGTGAATGACGTGCAGTTCCTACTAGATATTGTATAACAGAAAGCGCGAGAAATCAGGGGCTGGGATTAGAAGTTGTAACTTGAGGGTCGGTTTAGTTACTCTACAAATACTGGAGTTCTGCTTTTCCGTAAAGAAAGTGGAGTCACGTTAACGAATGGACATCGCTAACTGAAGGTGGCTCGTTGAGCCGCTAAGCCGAAATCTCTTCAAAAGCAGAGAGAATACTTCTTATTTTAGCTAGTTATGGCAAGCGATTAGTTTGTTTCCCGTTAGGAACCTGTTTGGCAGTGAGGAAAGAAGCAAGCTTTGTTTTTTCTTCCAATCTATGAATAAATATTGAATGTAAGCTTTCAGAACTGGCAGAGCTCTTATTTTTAGTGGAGTAACGCCGTCCTTCAGGCAATGCAACTCACTGCCTCTGTGTAAACCAAGGAGCAGCTTATTAAAAATACGTCTTCTATTTGAAATGAAGCTTATTTTTTCCGCTGTGTGTTTGAGATAAACAATTTTAATAAGGAAATAGCTTTAAATGCTCTTCTATTTCTTACAAAAGTCCAGATTCTATCCAAATAAAACGTGAGATAAATCACGAACTTAAAAAGAGTTTTTAAATTCAGCTACAAAAAGAAGTGCCTCGTTTTCATTCTCTGATACAAAACCACAGAGATCAACATTATAAATAAATGAACATTAAGCTTTGTAGACACAGAAATGAAAGTGTTTAGGCATAAAGCATGTTTTGGTTAGCAGAACCACCACAAAGAGAGCCCCAAATAAACTGTAAAGGCAGCATTTAGTTGAAAATCAACATTCCGTTCATGGTTACCGAAAGATGAGAGCTGACCTTTCCTCATGAGAATAACTGAAAGTTTAAAACGATGAATTGGTTACCAAAATAAGTATCTCTTGCTTGCTGACTTTTAAGTCGTGATTAAAAATTGGTGGCTTGAATTGCTTTTGAATAAATCCTCTCTCGGCACATCCAAAATCTTTAGTTCCCAGGCAGTTCAGGAGGAGCTGGGGTACTCAGCCCCTGCAAGTTGGGCTGCCCTCAAATGTGGACCGTGACTTTCCTCTCAGCTACTGTGGAAAAGAGACTTTTTATTTTTCGAAAGAGTGTTAAAAACAGCCTATAAATTGCCTTCTTTTAATATGCACTATTTGCCAACAGTAGTATATTATAAAGTTTAATAGAACACCAGAAGGCCGAGCTCCAAGTCGTAATTGCTTTGTTGATTTAAGGCGCCGTACCGCGTGTGCGGTGGAACAGGATTATCGTGCACAGACGTGCTACATAAACTGCTTGTCAGGGGTTTTCCTTCCCTGCCTTTGGAAGTTCTTGGCTGTGAGCTGTGCCCGCAGGAAGGGAGGCGGCTGACGGGGAGGTGGTGGCCACGCTGTGCTTGGCTGGGGCATGATGTGCTGCGAGGAAAAAGGGATGTGAATCCAGCGCTGTCCCGTGTCCCTCTACCTTGGTAGTGCCCAGGTTGAGTTCAGCTCCTATCCCAAGGCTTGTTGAGAATGGACAGGCCACCAAGGTCTCAGAGCAGCGCTGGGCACCTGCTGCTCTTTGGTGCTTCCATCTCTCCTCTTCCGTGATGTGCCCCCGGAACACTGAGGTCCTTTGAGCAGGACCTCACAGCAGCGGGATGGAGGGTGACAAAGCGCTGGATGTGTCCAGAAGGGTGAGGGAATTTCTTCTTCCTCTCTGTTTTAAGATTGAAGAGTCGGTGCGGAGCATGGTGATGCGCTACGGGAGTCGCCTGTGGAAGCTCCGCGTCCTCCAGGCCGAGCTGAAGATCAACATCCGTTTGACACCGACAGGGAAGGCGATTCCCATTCGTCTCTTCCTGACCAACGAGTCCGGCTACTATTTGGACATCAGCCTGTACAAAGAAGTGACGGACCCTAGAACAGCGCAGGTAACGGCTCCACGTGGCTCCAGAGTGAGATGAGCAGATTGTTTTGAGGGGGACACATTGTACTTGAGGAAGCTCTTCTGTGGTTTGTGGTGTTCTGAGGTAACGTAAAATCGCCGTTCCGCTTTGCTAAGGGAGGAAGAATAAAGACAGTCTTTCAATAGGTGTGTAGTTGTGCAAAATGCAATGGGTTCTTTAGAAGTACGTGTCTTCTAATTGGTTTGTACGTACCTTCAGTCATTTGTACGTCTGTTTTCCTCTTGGCACCACGCTCGAAGAAGTCACAGAAAAGTAATCGCTGTTGGTGCTCGCGCTTTAGGTCGTAATAAAAAAAAAATAAATTAATTATATGTTTCCCTGAGTAGATAGAGAAGATCTGTGAAGTTATCCTTTCAGTTCTAAAGATATAGGGAATGACCTGGGTAGGATGATATAAAATTATTGGAGGTGCTTTTATATCATTTTTATGAAGCGTAATGGGCTCTTTGGTAATGGTTGTGGCTATTCTGGTATTTCAGCTTTTCAGGGCGTAGGAATAGTGTGGTTAACTGAAATAGCTACATATGCTAAAATACATGGAGCATAGGATGCATGGAAAATATTTAAATACAGAAGTGTTTGCATCTGCCTCTGTAATAATCTCTCTGCCATGCAGCAGGAGCAGCAGAATAAATCACTCGGGCACCGTTAATGTTGAACTCAAAGTGCTGAGTCACCTTTTCTCCTCTTCTTCTCCATTTAAATTTTTCCAGCAAGCTGCCTGGCCGTGCATTCCGTCCAGTCCTGGAGATCCTAGGGCAGATAGTGTCTGTGTGTTCTACTTTGCTCCTGCCTTTGAGAGGAGATGAGGAGAGAAAAGAACATTTTAATAATCTCCAGTAGCTGAGCTTAACCCTTGAGTTTTGTTAGTCATTTGTGAAGGTCACTTTTTCTCTCAGCTCGCTCTCTGAGCTTGATTTCTTTAAAGCCTGGGGAATGCGCTTGTGTGCGTACAGTTTTTAGCAACTTTTCCAATATTCGATTTATATTTTTATCTGTGTTTAGTTTTTTCCCAGGATATTAAAGCCAGGTTCCAGTAAAAAAATCATACTGACAGGAATTATTTCAACTCTCTGAGCAGTTAGGAGGAAGGTTTGTCTTATAAAGCTTGAAGGTGTTAGTTTGTTAGAGGACTTTGGTAAGTCTTCCCCCA
Source organism: Todus mexicanus (assembly GCA_013389965.1). Lineage (NCBI taxonomy): Eukaryota > Metazoa > Chordata > Aves > Coraciiformes > Todidae > Todus > Todus mexicanus. The sequence goes on along the minus strand of WEIS01106690.1, from coordinate 2,853 downwards.
CATGATGGAAATTTATAGGATGGGTTCAGATCTGCAGCCTCATCGTGCTGCTTCTGTCAGGGTGTTTCTGTTAAGGAGCCCTGGTGCGGGGCTGTCCCGGTAAAGCAGCACTTCTCCTGTTCCTTCCTTCAGATAGATTTCCTTCCAAGTCCTGGCTGAGCAGAATATATAGCGCCATGAAGCGTGGCAGCTGATAACTCAGGTCGCTACTCTGGGAAAAATCTTTTAAACTTATAATATCAAAACTTCAAGCCAAGTGACATACGCAAGGCTTGACCTGGCTCCCGTGATCAGTCAGTGGAGATGCGGATCCCGCGCTGCTCCGCTGCATAAATAACGGAGCTCCCCGCTCCCAGCCGCAATCCATCGGCGTAGGTACGGCGTCGGGGGAAATACCAGTGGAGTCATCTAAGTCACAGGCTTTTTTTTTCTGTGGGGATGTGGCTCCGTTCGCTTTGCTTTCCGCTGCGGTGCGGTAATAAGTCAGCGATGCTCAGATCCAGGCAGTAACGGTCCAGCGCTGTCTCCGAAGGGTTGTAATGCATGATGAAGCCCGGGGGTTACAGGACGTGCGAGTATCAACGTGTTTGTAGAGAATGGAAACAAGCCTGAGCAGTCTGGAATATCCTGATGCTCTTTGGATGAGATGAGTGTATGGAACCAGCAGATTAATTGATTGTGTTTCGTGCTTCAGATTATGTTCCAGGCATATGGGGATAAACAGGGACCACTTCATGGGATGCTGATCAATACCCCGTATGTGACCAAAGACCTGCTGCAGTCCAAGAGGTTCCAGGCACAGTCTTTAGGAACATCATATGTCTATGACATTCCTGAGATGTTTCGGCAGGTAAGTGGGTGGGTTGTTCTAAACGTTTATACCTGCAAAGCGCTTCTATCAGTTGCCATCCTTGCCTGTCAAGGAAACAAGTGGCCTGGAGTGGCTAACAAAGATCCCCCAGGTCTATACAGCTTTGGATTGGGGCTGCTTTGAAAGAAATTAGGACTCTTGATACACTGCTGCTGTTGTTCCATTAATAAATCAGATGGTAGAAGGTGAAATGTGAAGCATCTGCCATTTCTTTTTTACATCTCTTTGTTTTCCCACCCTGTTATCTCACCTTCCTCGAGGGTTAGCCAGTGCAGGGGTGCTGGTTCCTCAGACTTGACCTGTCCATCCCTGAATGGGCTAAAGACTTACAGAACTTACTGTGTATCCGATTTGCTGGGTTTTACCCGGGATCACATAATTTTGAGTTACGAAACTTCGTGGTTTCGATCCAAAGTGATACCCACTGAATATTGTCAGTCAAACTGGCGGGAGGGAGATTTCAGAGAGGTCTGTCTTGGATGTTAAGTCAGAGTGAATTGAGTAAAAATATTTATAGGGGATGTTCTGAACAGGAATCTCTGTTTTCATCGTCTAGTCTTTGATTAAACTCTGGGATTCCATGAATGAACATGCATTCCTGCCAACGCCGCCGCTGCCTTCCGACATTCTGACGTACACCGAGTTGGTGCTGGATGATCAGGGCCAGCTCGTGCACATGAACAGGCTGCCAGGAGGAAACGAGGCAAGTTGCACTTTCTTTAATGCTACTTTTTCTTCCCGTGTCCTGCAAGTACACGGTGGTTTGGACTAGGTTTGACAATTGTAATGAAAATTTACCAGCTAGGCACAAAATCTATTCATTCAGCCTTTCACAGATGAAATCTCTCCCTTGAAAATGAGATTTTTGTTTCATTAAAAATTAATACCTTCCCTACAATGGGTATTTTAGCCTCCATAGTAAATGATGATTCCATTTCAAACCTGTGCCTTATGCGGTTTTTCCTTCATAATTAAAAAGTGCCCATTCAGCTATCCCAGGTACCTGGGGTTTGCATCTGAACAAAACATGTTTTACCAGGCTAAATAGAAATGTTTTCATTTGCTTAAAAGGAACGAGAACCCAATTTTATGCTCCCCATTTAAATACAGGCGGTGTTTGCGCAGCACCCTGGGAAGGTGTGTGCAACATCTCCCTCTAGCGAAGGATTTACTCGGCTCTAACAACCTGCTCGTGCTGCCGGGGCAAGAGTTACGCAGGCAGGAGGAGGCGGTTCTGGGGTGGCTTTTTCTTGGAGTATCTTCATGTTAGCAACGTGAAGATTGCAGCATTTAAATGGCTGCGGAATAAAGCTAACTGGTAGAAGACGTGCTTGATTTTTTTGCTTAGGTTGGCTGGGATTCGGTGAGTGAGCGCTCCTCCAATAATTCAAATTTGAATAATTCCAAGTGGTGGTATCATTTATTTTTTTTTCCCTTGGCATCGCTGAGCTAGCACCGTCCTTTTGCTAGATATATAACGTCTGATTTGCAAAAAACTCTGTTCGAAAACATCGCTACAGTGATGAGAGGAAACGGGGCTTTTCACCATCTCTCTTTACCGCGTGTGTCTTGTCAAGGGAAGGTTTGGAATACGGTGTTTTCAAACTGAACCTAATCAGTAAATGGTGGCTGCGGGAGCCCTGCGTCCTTGTCTTGCGCTGGCCTGTAGGAGAAATGTTTTAACTAGTATAATTAAACCTGCGGTGAGCTATTCCCTGCGTTCCGGGCGAAAGCTGAGGCTGCGGTTCTGTGGAGGCTTATGCCATCATCTTTCTCTCTCTTTCTGTGCTCTCGTTCAGCCGTTCAAGTGGCTGGTGGCTGGGGAAATAGCGAAGTCCCTCAGGGACACAGCTCTGTTCTTGCTGAAATTACAAGCACAGAGCTGCCTGGGCATGAACATGTAGTGTTTACTCTGCCAGTATGAATACAAATAGTCTTATTATAAGACATTCTGTACCCGAAGACCACCAAAAAAAAAAAAA
>WEIS01106606.1:0-10492 GCA_013389965.1 Todus mexicanus | reverse complement strand
CTTGAACTTGTGGCTTACCCAGGTAGAAAGAAAAGCTGTACTTTTGACATAGATCTGCTTTCAAAAACATTTAACAAGTGTTTGGGCTATAACTTTATATGCTATTAAGTTGTATTGCACAATTTTTTTTCTTCAGCATTCAACACAGACTGAAACCCACCTTTGTAGTTTGTGAAATGCTAATATCATAGGATGAATTTATATAGGTGCTTAATTAGAAATGATAGCCTGGGGGGAAAACATCTTATTTATAAAGTCAAATTTGTTAAATGAAAAATGCAGCTAATGACTCACCTTCTACTCTCTAAATGTATTAAATGTCTGTACTTTTCTGAATTCTACAAAGTAATTGATAGGCTTTAGTGTAACCCTGATAATACATGAAGGCACATTACATGAGTGAGTGTTAATTATTGAAAAGCCTTCTTACAAATCTGGGATACCACCTGCCCTAAAACTATCCTTTAGCTAGCTCTCTGCCTGCGTTTTCGTGCTGCTGTGCTTTGCCATTGCACTCAAAATAAATAGGAGTATGCTACAGTACAAGTTAATGGATAAATGATGAATTACTAAAACTGTCTGACCAGATTATTCAATCTCTTCATCATGAGTCAGAAATCCTACTTATGTTTCTTCATCATCTGCATTTACATGTGTATGCTCCCTCAAAGCATGCTTTTTTGTTGTTATTGTTATTACACATTTTAATGGTTGGTTAGATTTGTCAGATTTTGAAAATTCAATGAAATGCCAAACAGAGAAAGCACAAGAAATGCAGCGATGTTTCTACTGAAGAATTATTCTTATTTCCATATTTGACTTGTGCTGGTGTTCAAAGGCAGAGGGAAGGAAGGTGTTCCTGATACTGCACGCTAACTCTGCCGAAGTGAATGACAAAAATCCTTTTTATCTTGAACCCAGCAATGGCTTTGGTTTTATCCTTGCCTTTGGACTGGAAGTTTTGTGAATCTTTAGTTTAACACTCTTCCATACAGAGACTGGATCTTATCTCCAGGACAAAGAATCACGTAAACCTCTAGATCAGGTAAACAGTAATGGTGGAGATCTATTCCTTGAGTAGGACATTAAGGAAATATGAGCCTGAAGTGGCATGGAGAGCCTGGGGTTTTTTCACGGAGTTGCTCACTGTCATGATTCATCTTTCATGGCTGATTATCTGAAATTTTCTGGCAGGTGCTTGGTGGGCAGTACAGCATTTCTGTTTAAAAAACCTGCGTTGCTCATACCCATAGCTAATCTTTCTAGACCTTTGGTGATGCTTCTCCCTTCAATTCAAGAAGTAAATTTCTCTTCCATTCCTGTAATAAACCCTGGCTACTTTTTATAGAAATGTTACTAATCATAGCAAATGTAAATAATAAGTGCAGAAGGTGTGAGGCCTGCTAATGGAATTGAGTGGCTCCTATACCCAACCATCTTAGCAGGAAAAGGCTTTCAGAGCACTTGACATTGGCTAACTCCAATTTGGGATGAGCCAGGAGTGTCGCTCAGAGGCACATGTGAAGCTATAGACGCTGGCTGTGCCAGTGAGGGCCCACATAGCTAGTGTGTCTGAGCAGGTGCGACAGAGCAGGTTGGGGCAGAGAGACTTGGGTCATTTCTTCCAAACTATTACACAAAAATTAGACACTTTTAAACAGTAGTTCAGAATCTCTGGAGTCACCCATATTAGACAGCTAATAATCTCCATCCTACAGGCATGATGAAGAAACCCCTGCGATGGAGAATTCTTCCCAGTCTTAATTTCAGCCTGTTCATTTTACGCTTCTCTCCACATAACAGTATCTAATCACAGCATATACAAATCAGTTGTGTCTCAGGGTCATCGTTAACTCTGTTCTTTGACCTTCTGTAGATGAGAGTCTTTAGATAGTCTTACCTTCACTGGGGATTGACACAGACTCATTGGTACTGCCACAAGCAAGAGTGGACTTTGCTAGTCTCATGTTAGTCTTCCTTTTCCATGGTCATCATCTGAGTGCATTTTTATCCCCATTGAAATGCACAAAACTACACTGTCCAATTTGACAAAACTTCCAAGTAATTATAAAGTACTTTTTGCAATTTCCTATGTAATATCCTTTCAAAGTTGTCCTGTTTTCTTTCTCTTTGAATGCATATTCAGAGCAGGCAGATTGGTGGGCACACAATGAGAAGCTGATTTTGAAAAGAGGTAAATAAATTGCACTGGCTTGAAAAGGGCCTCTTGCTGCCCTTTTATTATGATGTGCACACAACTTGCTACAAATTCTTTACTTTGCATTTCTATCACAAAGATAAATGAAATTGTCAATCCTGTTCACATTTCCTTTTGATGACTATATAAAAGTAATAGCAAGGGTGCCAAAAAAAGCTTTCATTAATTCTTCTATTTATTAAGGTGAAAGGAGGACTATTTTACAAACAAAGAGGAATAAACAGACTGCAGTGAAATGCCTGCTTCTTTTCCAGAGGATACACCTTCTGCATGATTCCTAACTTTAGGATGACTTTGAGCAGCTCTTGAAATCGATAAAAAGCTTCTTGATTTCAGATTTCTGTAACGTCATCTTGGTCTTACAACACCCCAACACTAACAGGGGAAGTGGCATGCTGTAAGAAAGGGGGAAAGGTTGTGTATTTGTTGCACAGAGATGTCTAATATTAAAGAAAATAAATAAATAGCACTGCTTTTTATATGTTTGTGTGCCCATAAACGGGTAAATGTAAGTATCAGGGTCATTTCTTCAAAACTATCTTGGAAAAACATGCCCCTCAAATGACTTTTATTAGGACCGGTTTGGAACAGAACAAACCCTATGTGCTGCCATGTAGCTTATACAGAATCTACCAAACCAGACTCTTCCTTGGCAGCACACCAAAACCAGTTACAGCCCAGGAGGACAGCAATGAGCTACCTCCAGTGCCAGGAGGGTGAAACAGAGCTAGATATTTGCCATCTCCACTACTGTCAAAGATGAAAACACTAATCACTTGTGGCTAGGGAAGGATGGGCACAACTTGGAGGAGGGAGGGGAAGTGTAGAAAGGTAGGTGGAGATAATTAGAAAGGGGAAAGCTTAATGACAGGGAGGAAGGCCACGGAGAAGACCACTGCACAGGCTAGCACAAGGCAGGCAGCCATGAACCCTGCCCTCTGATGTGACCATCAAGGAAAAGAGAGTTGAGGCCCTCAACAAGGCAGGGGAAGAATCAAATTATGCTTTTCACAGATCACTCTAGAGCCTCTGCAGATGAGGGTGAATCTGTCCACAGAGGGGGTAAATTCTTACAGTCTCTGATACTTCTGTGGACTTTGGTCCCTTACTTTCTTCACAACACTGTTTTTTTCCCCCTATAGTTTTGTCATTACTGGCAAAGGAATGGGATTTGTTAGATTCAGGTTGTGAGAAAGCAACAGGCATCAGAAGGGAAGCAAAAGTTTGGAGGCTCTGATAATTAAGATGGATAGATTTGTAAATCATCAGAAGTTTACCAGCATCAGTGTCAGCTCTGGTGTGCTCTAACCTCCTGCCCCGCAGGAAGTGTTTGAGCAAAGAGTTCACAAATGTTTAGGTGAGGAAGAAATCTGGTCCTCTTTGGAACAGGGAAAGGGCAGTATGTCCCTGAACTCCATTAGAGAGGATCAAGTCTGAATTACCACACTGAAGTTGCCTTATTTGTCCTTCTTCTGAGATGCAAAGGGTCTCAGGACAATTAGTTCTCTCTCTTTTTTATTGTTTCAATGTGGAGCTTAAAACCTGTGACCTTTTATCACATTTATTTAGCTGTATATCCCTGGCTCAGGAGACAATTAAAAATAAGATGCACGTTCTGTGTTTGGCAGAAAAATGCAGCACTAATTCATTTTCTGGCTACAATAGTCCAACTGTGTTTAGTTTTCCCTACTTGCAGTCACATCTAAATCTACCTTCCCTCTTCCATTGTGCTTTATACAAATTTGCATCCATATGTGTTTATGTGTCTGTGTAAATCTTCAGACTGATTTTTTACTACACTTCTTATTAGCTCAGAATATATAAGACATTCTCCAAAGGTTTGAATTTTCAGAATATAAAGCTCTTTTGCTATTTTAGATTTTGTTCAGCCTCCTCTAAACGTGATCATAAAGCATTCATTCTCAGGCTCTTGGTGGCCCACAAAGCGTGATATCGACTCCGCTCCTAGTGCAGCCGCCTGTGATGTTATTCACAGCCAAAGTCCCAAGCCATCTTTCTACTTCACTTTGAAGGAATCACTCTCTTTATCAGTGAAGGAAACAAGCAGCTTGTCTACTGGAACATTCAGAAACCTCCCCTTCCATCTCTTTCCCTCCCTCAGTGGCAATATGAACATCAGAGATGGGAGAAAAATGATGCCGTGTTTCCCAACGCAATTAATTTTACAATAGTTCGACTTTAACACCTTTGGACGTGAGCACAAATGGGAAGAAAAATTAAAGCTTAGGTTTACAAAGCCATGAAAACAGCAGTAAACCGCTAGCAAAAATAGTGTTTCCTTATCATCAGCAAGCAAATGATTTAGCCACGGGGAGATGTTTTAAACCCAATTTTTTAAAATCTGCATAAACACTATTTCTGATTCCATGTGAAACTGAGATCCAATTCCAAAGGCTTCAGGAAAGCCAGGCAGGAAAGCTTGAGATCTTGTCTGAAAACAAAAGGTATCTGAAAATACAGCCTTCCCTAATGAAACCACAGTTTATATATCAAGTTTTACACAAAGCAGAAAGATGAAAACTCAAACCCAACCCACATCTTGTATCAAACCCAGTTGTTTTTAAAGATTATCCCTCATTTTTTATTACTGTGTGTTTTGACAGATCTGATGCCAGCAGTGGATATGGTGAGAAGTTAGCCCCCTACATTACCCAAGATACTGGCAGGCTGCGCTTATGCTGTTTAGCAGTGTTATAAATGCATTTCTGAGCTAGGCACCAAGTTGCGAGCTATTCCCCATGACAGGAGACCATACGAACTAGTGAAGCAGCACTGCTCAGCCTGCCTCACTGTGCAGTGTCCCTCTGATACTTCACATTTTCTAGTAGCCAGGCCAGTATCTAACACGTGCTCAATGCTACAGCTACTACCCCTGCCCTGCCTGGGGACCCCAGTGCGCCCCATGCAGCTGAGCTGCTCTCTCCAGCAAGGGGCTACTGGGCAGTGGGGCGCTGGGCTGGGGAGTAGCCTGGGGGGCACAGTCCCAGCTCTGTGGGCCCTGATGTGCTGGTGACACTGCTGCTGCTGTCACACCGTACAAGTGCTCTCCTGTATATTAAGAGAAGACACACGGTAGATCTGATTAGCCTGTAGTTTCTCCAAAGCGCAGACATCTTTCTGCCTGCTTTCTCAGCCCTTCATTAAAAGAAACTTTGACTGTGGTAAAAATGACAATATGCAAGAATTGAGGCCCTGAAGCTTTCCCAGTTAGACTGTTTTTCCTCCTCTCTGTATTTTTTTTCTTTCAAGTTTGGATTTTTTTTTTCTTTCCCCATGACACTTAAAAATGATATAAATATTACAGGCTAGATTCTTGTCTCCTGAACTTCTCATAATATTGAGCCAGGAAAGGTGTCTGTGTTTGAAAACACAGGATGCTCACTACCTGCTTGGCTGAATGTTCTTTGCTATGCAAAGCTCTGCAATATTTTCAGTAGCGCCTTATAATGTCAGCTTTCCGAGTATGATAAGGTATCTCCGCGGTTTCATATTGCATCAAGTGGAAATCCAGCATACAAATGACTAGCTCAGGAATATTTTACACAAAATTATTGGCATTTTTAAGCTGTTTCTGCTTTTACAGAGGAAATGGAATAGATTATATGGTATTAAAGCATTTTTTAGAAAGTTTTTACATTTTGGGAGGATCACTTCAGTGAGGAATGTTATATTTATGGACTAGTATATGTTTGTCATCCTGTACATTCCCCTCCACCACCCAGAAGAAAGGACTGTATGTCACAATGGTCAGCAAAAAGCATGTCTGTTTGGTAGTAGGGCTGTACTCGTCCTGTGCAAGTACTAACCCATGCAAGATACCTCATTTTACATGAATATCCCTCTCTTGCCTGCAGAGTGGCTCTATACCTAATGTTCAATCATTATGTTCATTAGTGGGGAAAAATCCTTCAGGAGGATCGTTCTTTTTAAAAAGCCATATGCAATTGTGTGGCTAAAAAGCACAAATGCCTCTAATTATATCAACCATGCCTGCAAATTAAAGGCATAATAACCCTTTTGCTTCTGTGCAAATCGGATATTAGACCTTTTGTGTATATCTAGTTTAAGAAAAAGAAGTAAAACACACACACAAGTACGATGTTTAGAGTTTGTGATGGATTGGAATGATATAAAAGGGTGTCAGTTCAGTAAATTAGTGATACCACACACTGAGAAAATCATGGGAGATGCTAGATGATAGCATGAGAAGCAGGAAAATTTGCCTCTAGATTTAGAAACTTTTCTCCACTAAAGCAATGTGAATATTGTCATTCATCCTTCACTCTAATAAATCTGCAGGACGAGGCTTAGGAATAACTTAAAAGTAATTGGAGTACAAAGCTGGCATCCTCTCCTGGATGTGAAAATATCTCACAAGAGCTTCTACTAGCAGACATCAATATAATCATTAAACTTTCTCATCTAGATCAGGCTTCAGATTCTGGTAGGGAGCTACATTCACTCATTTTAGATCCAAAATTCAAATTTACATTAAAAGAGTTTAAATATCTGTAAGGAACATCTGAAAGGCCTTTCTCAGACACTGAATAAGCAAAGGCTTCAGGACTGGGTTCTTTGTTCGTGTGTGTTTGGTTAAAATACACAACAGCATCAGTGTCAAACAAATGGATGTACTTGAAAGAGCTACAAGGAATTACAAAAGACTCTTGCTCTCTTTACATCAGCTGTGCAATGCTTCACGCTCCTGCCTCTTGCTAAAGCTGCTGCTATAAACAAACAAGCAAGCAAACAAATCCCAGAGCAGTGCAGACAGTGTTGGAGACATCATTAGCCCCGGCTGGGGAATAAACCAAGACATCCTGACGCTGGAGAGCAGCACGCATGTTGAGTCATTGTTCAAACCCGTTCACTTCAGCCACTTTGCAAAGCAAGGCAGCAAGGACTGCATCAGCAAAATGAATGCATCTCCATTAGCAAACTTTTCAGGACTGTCGTGAAATAGCTGCTATGATTAGTAACAGTGCAATAAAATCCTTGTAGTTTTAACAGTGGAAAATGAGAGGTTATAAGAGAAAATAAACTTTACAGTTCAAAGTGCGCTCTACAGATACTGGGCGAATTCCTGCTGTTCTGATTTACGCCAACACTCAGGTTTTAGCTAATCTGGAGAGTAGCCCTGTCTAGAGCCAGGACTGGTGCCAGTCACGGTTATTTCAGCTTTATCCATTCCCCTTTGGGGATTGGGCTGGGAAGCTCCGTTAAGGGCTTATGGTCCCAGTGCAGAAGATAGCTAAGCACAGGCAGCAGAGAGCTGTTTCACCCAGCAGAGATTCAAATCCTGGCCCTGCTTGTTTTAGCAATCAGAAACCTTGTCATGTTAGTTCTGTTTGTGTTTCGTAATGGCCACACACCTGACATTAACGTACATTTGGTTAATGGATTTATGCCAAAGAGCACAGGAATGCAAGTAATTCTTACAAGGAAAACTACTAAAAATAGTGCTGCTACTTCTAAAATGCAAAGGAATATTACTGATTAAGTGTCATTGCTTCTTCCCACAGTGGGACTATTTCTATGCTTGGTGCATCAGCAGGGCTGCTGGGCTGGAGACAGAGTTTGGACTGATGGCAAAAATTAGGGGAGAACATTCAATACTGAGATGAGATCTGGAGGAGTCATTTCCTTGTCCCTGGAGTTCTTATGCTTGAAAAACAAGAAGATTTTACTCTCCCTATATTTTTTTTTTTAAAAATCTGTCTAAAAGGGTATCTAGTTTTATCTGGTATTAGGTCAATTAGTAGTAGTGCCCGTGGAACTTATTAGCAGCATCATCACCAGTAGATATGGTCAAAAAATAAAGCTGGCCATTTCTATACTTTAATCTTAATTGCAGTTTCAAATCGAACACTTTTGCTCATTAAAATAATGCTGGAAAGAAAAGCTGTGGGATTTCAGGGTTAAAAAAATTAATTTATTTCCTATGTTCTTTTCAAAAAGCTATGGTAATTACTTTTATTGTACAAGAAGATTATTTGACTTAATTTAATATAGAAGATTAAGTTCTCAGGAAGAAAAATAAAAATTCACCGTAATGCACACAAGTGGAAAAAAAGTTAACTTTTTCCTATATCATCATCAGAACTCCCCCATCCTTCTGTGAGACAATCCTGCCCTGAGGTGTCCAGAGAGATTTAACCTGGAGCTAAAACCATCTGGTTCCTGGAAGCATGTGTGCTTGAAGTAGCACGTGGAGAAGAACTGCTGTGCTGGAGAAGTGACCAGGCCACTTCCTCAAGGGCCTCCTTTTCCCCATGTAGCAGCAAGGTCGTGACAGGAGAAAAGGTAAAAAGATAAGAAAGAGCGATTGTGTAAAACAGAGAGGAAAAATGGTGTAACCAGTTACTCCCTTTTTCCTCCACCAAGCCTGTCTCCATTCCCTCTCTTCATCAGCTACAGAACAAGTTATCCTGCTCATTTTCACCAGCAGGACCCATTTTACTGTCCTCATACACCAGGGATGATGTGGACTGATGGACAGAGTGTCCCAGCTCTGACATGTTTGCAGAAAAGGCAGAACACGCTTTGTTTTCAGAAACAGCCAACATTACAAACCAGAAGAACAAAGTAATTAAACTGTGTATCAGTCCTTGCTGAAAAAGGTGTTTCATTAGCAAAGCTTCAGCCATGAAGAGAGCCATGCTGAGGGAGCCTTGAGCATACATCTGTCTGGACACATATGTTAATCTTCCTTATCATTTGCTGGGAAATGTGGGGCATTCCTGGATTTGGGCTGGTATCAGTGCCACAGCCAAGTGTCAAACATCTGCATCCAAACCTCACAACAACTCACAGCTCTAGAAATTCATTTTTAATTCCCCAAATAGTACTACACTGGAAAACCTCTAAGTTTTCTCCTTGCTAATCCAATTTTTAGAAATTCTTTTAAATTAAGTTTAGCTGTGAAATAATGGAAATAAATTAACTATGAAGAATATCATGGTGGTCCTGGTCTTGCAGCCTGCGGCACAATGATAAATGATCAGCATCATAAAATAGCTGTTAATAGATTTTAAAGCCAGAGGGGAAAATTATGATCATCTAATTCTGACCTCCAGCGCAGTGCTGGTGGCTGGACACTCCCTGTAACTCCTGCATCAGTGCCACTGCTGTTTGAGAAGCAGGATATTTTTCAGCAAGAGAAGCCCACCAGCCCCTTTACAAGGAATGAGACAGATCCTCACCTGGTGAAAATCAGAATGGGGACCACACACTTGGGAAATGCTTCACTGCTAATAAGCAAATCATGAACAGAAAAAAAGGATAAATGAGTTAACTGATCCTCTATCAATTACTTTGCTATGTCTACTTTTGAATTGTGAGCACTATAACTCGTGAGTTTTCAAGGTTTGTGCTCTAATCAGTTACTTCAAAATACGAAGCACAATTTTCTTCAGGCAGGTCACTATATTTTCCTGCCTTTATTTCAAAATTCAGGAGAAACTCCACAACATATAGTTCATGGCTGGCAGTGCTCCTCATTACTGTTAGGAACTGCCATGCTCTTCTCCTCCTACTTAAAAAGTTACAATGCCCCATGGGGTTTAAAAGTTTATTTTATTACTAGAAAAAGTCCCAAATGGAGTTTGAGTCCCAAGAACTTGCAAGTTTTGATTTGCTCAATGCCATTCTTTAACTTTATATGTGCAAGCCCTTTTCAACTTGACGGGGCAATGTTTGCCAGCCCAGACTATCTACCACTCTGATTAAATAAATATACAGACAAGTAAATAAATAAAGCAGTTATACAGTCAGAAGAATATCTGGTTTTGTTCAAAATCAGCCAGATGCATGACCTGATAGACCAGAAGAAAGGTGAGAGTGGGCTCTACTGGCTCACCCCAAGAGCTCTTCTCACAAGGGGATCACTTGCAGTATATTCTTTGTGAGATGGGTTCCTGTGCAAGTGGCAGCAAACACTAGGGTATGACACAAAGGTGTGTTAGTGCTTCTGTTGGTTTGCTCTAATCAAAAAGTGAGGTGATCTGAATTGATTCCTGAATGTGGCCTTTCTGGTTAGCACTGTATAATGCCCATTACAGCCCTGTCAGGGCTTGAGGTGATGAGGGCATAAAGCACATTTCGATCCTGAAGAGCAAAATAAATTACTTGGCTTGGGCAGATGGAAAAGGATGCTTCTTTTCACCGCTATCTAGCAAACCAGGAGTGGAGCATAGTCCAGTGAGATCAAAAATAGCCCAATAAAACCTACAGTCTGCAGCAGTACAGATGGCT
>WEIS01106576.1:0-11502 GCA_013389965.1 Todus mexicanus | reverse complement strand
CAGTCAAGATAAACCAAAAAATACAGAACATGTCCTTAAAATTACTCTTTATAAATCACAGTCCTATGATGACATCCAATTTCTTCCTGCCTCTTTAAGCTATAACATGTTTTAGGATCTTGTAACATGCAAGTCTTTTATTAAAGATTCTGCTGAAATATTCAGGGCTAAATCAAGATGTGAAGACACCTTTTCTGAGACAGAAAATTGGCAAACACACTCTACTATGCCTTACAGCAAGAAAAACAATCTTGCCGCAGCTGTTGTGTTTATCATAAAATTGATGCTATAAAAATGTTACCTGAATACAAATGAAATTATTTTTATTTAAACCTCCCATATTGAGAGGCACATTTTCTCACATGATTATGAGATCTCTAAGGCCTGCTGCAGATATCTGGCTTACAGTGGTTAATTTATTCTCACTTAAAAGTTTCCTGAAATGTCAAGTGCAGATTTTAATGCACTTTGTCATTGAAGGTCAGATTGTGAGCCCCTTCATTACCCTAGTGAGCAGCTACTCACATCTGCAGCTCCACTGTTGTCCCAGGAATTTGAGGTGAACATCTGCATATCAAGGTAAGTCACTATCTATCCCTTACTAACTTCACAGCATCTAGTCACAGAGTGAGAACTACTCAGCACAAATAAGAGTTTTGCATTCCGGTCATAGCAACGGTGGTGTCCCATATGTTTGATTTGAACTAATGGTTGATAATTTGAAATAGTAAGACATTCCTATGCATGGGCACAAAAGATGTTTTATTCACTCCACATTTTTTCACAGAACTAATTCCCCCTGTTTTCCTATGTCTTGGATAAGGGTAATGGGTTTCTTAGAAAATTTCTGGACCACAAATGCGAAAGCCAACTTTAGTACAATATCCACAAGTAGACCCAAGGCAACTACATTTACACATATCTCAAACAAAATGCATTTCAGCATCTCGCTCCTATTTTTCTACTTGATTGACATTTAATTCAGACACGTTTCTCAAACACTTTTGAGTACCTTTATCTTAGTAGTTAAAGACACAATCCTAAATATCAACCACATCGACTAATATCTTCCATATGACTTTTAGAAGCTTATGTCCACAAACCTCCACCCAATTTATACAACATGCATGCCTCTGCAATACCACTTGGGATTTTCCAGTCATTTCACATAAGCAAGATGACACCTACCCCAGGTCAGTATCAGAGGAATTTCAACCTGTGACTTCCAGGTAAAACCCTTTATGCTTTTCTGCTAGTCTCCTATGCCCCACATTTCTACCACTATGCATTTGTTTATAAATATCACTGTATATATATGAACACATGCAGACACAGAAATAAAAACAGAATTAGGAAAGGTTGTTATGAAAGATTGGCAGAGATTCTGTTCTGTGAGATTTAGATTTTCAGAGTCATAGAGAAATAGATATTACTGGAACTGTGTAAGTACACAGAATTGCCAGCTCAAAATAAAAACTTCTTAGGTCTTTCAAGTCAAAGTATTCTGCATTCACAGCTCAGGGTGAACAACCCTGCTCTGGGTCCAGTGCAGCACATTATTTTTTTCTGTCAATACCTTTGTTTTGCAAGACAATAAGCTTTGCACCTTGCAAATTGTTTCATGAGTCTTTGCTCTATACATATATTTGGTCTAAACATTCATAACTAAATTTGAATAAATGCATGAGTAACTATGCAAAATGAGGATGATCAATTTGCATCCTACAGGATGTGTAATGGAACATAGTACAAAACTCAGATTAATGAGCATCCTTCTTATACGTTTTCAATTACTGTTTTTCTCTTCTTTATGATCTAAAGCTCATTCATTACTGAGCTCAGCCTGTCCACCCCAAGTACTAGCTGGTAGCGAGGAGTGTTAACCAGAGACTCAGGAAGGGTGGATCAACACTTTCTCCCAGCATTAAATACAGGAAACCAGTCACATAAGCAGGAGGTTTGAGAGTGTTAGCAGTGATTTTAGGGAAAATAAATCTCATTTCATAGAGTAAATCACTTTACTGATGGTGCAAGCTAGACTACCAGACCAACATGCTCAGGGCTATCTTGAGTTTCACGTGGATATATACGTTAAGCCACTCGTACCTACATAATCTATCAGTTCTCCTTTTACTCTTTCTCTAAACACCAGTGGTCTAATCTGAGATGCACACAGATTTGCCATGTTCTGTTTTATCAAAAAATATACATAATCTGACAATATGTACAAAATATACCCAAAGTTTGGGACCTCTTTCAGCTTGCTGCTCTGCTTGGTTAGTCAAGAACATATTCTTGACTCTTTCCATTCACTTGCTTTCAGACGACTGAAGTGTTTTTGTTCATGTCTTGCTTTAGAAACTCATTAATGATTGCTTCCATCAGAGACCAGAACTGTACAAATCACCTGATCAGATTTTAATTAATGTTGCATAGGCAGTGTTTACCAATTGTCAAACATTACCCAACAAAGAGTAACTTAATGGGTGAAGTTAATAACTCCTCTGTGAGACAGCTTTCACTCAATGTCCCTTTGCTTGTACACAAAAGGCTCTGGGGGTCACCTGCATTCTGAGAAATGCTGTAAAAGGTTTATATTTCAGTCCTGCAGGAATTCTGCCTCTGGCCATTTTTTTTCATCAAGTAAAACCTAACTCGGAGGTTGTTATCTGTGCCCTGGCCCACTGCATCTTGCTCCCACTTTTTTCTGTTTAGTAGGGTGTCACTGATACTTGCCATATGCTCTGGTCTTATATGGGCAACCAACGTGTTAGCCATGTCTTTAACAAGCATCTGACGAAGTAGTAGAGCAGGTTTTTCAATGAGCATTTGGTAGTTAGGTGCTCAGCCTGTATTGACTGTTAGAAATTTCCCTTCTAAATTGTGCTCAGAAAAAGACATTGAAAAATGCTGTCCCATTTGAGTGACCTTGCTTTAAAGACATGTGGAGACAAGACAAATCATAGTCAAGTTTTAATCCTGCCTTTCATAAATAAATCTAAAGGAAAATTATTGCAGTAAAATTTAGAAAATTATTCTTCTTTAAACACAAGCCTAATTACAAATGAACATCAACTATAGGCTATCAACTAATGCTGTTTATTACATTGATTATAACAGGGAATCCCTAGGGTTAGTTGATGAAATAAAGATTTAATTTGAGGGTAAAGCACAACAACAAAAATGTAGCTAATTGTAAACAATAGTATTCCAAGTCCAGCTGAGTCCATCAATATAAAAACAGAAGTTAACCTCATCCTTCCACTACTGTAAACATATTAAATGCTATTTATTGTGATTACATGTGTGTGGCCTGTTACAGCCTAAATAGGAACATTTTCGTGACTGAAAGACATAAACATCAGATAACTAACATCATTATTCCCATTTGAAAGATATAAAACCTAAATATTAATTTTAATAGTAAGGTTAGCAAATTAGGAAACCACACACACTAAAATCATTGCAATAACATCTATTGCTAGTAAAATACTCCAGTTCCAAGAAGATTAAAAGTACAGGTGGGATTCAGCAGAAGTTTATATGCTATCCTGACACATGTCATAAACAGAGAGTTTATACAAAAAAGAGTACAGATTTTCAACCAAAACAGAATGCGTCAGAGTAATGGAAATGAAGTTAAAAGATAGTTTAAAAAAAGGTGCCCCATGGAAAACAATGGTTGTAAGGAAGAGAAGGGAACAAGAACCTCCTATAAAGTTGTGGACAACGCTCAGTCACCTCAGGTAGGGTGGCCATGTCACACAGTACCCGTGCTGTGGGGACATGGGCACTCACAACAGCTCCCTGTGGGGCCAGACAGAGTTCAGCGGACCAAATTCACCCGTGACTACCCCAAGCAAATACAGCCATGTCACCAGCACAGTCAGATCGTCCTTGAAGATGAAGCAGCTGCTTTGTATGACGTGGAGCCAAACTCACAAGCTTTCCTGGACCCCACCATGTCACGCCTAAAGCTCCTGACCTGAGCTGGATCCCTTCACGGCTCAGCAATGCGCTCTAGCTCATAACATCTCTGGCACTTAGTGCAGGCCTCTGCAGGACCTAATTTTGCTTTGGCACTATGGTTTATACCATCTGAATATTCTGCTGTTCAGCCATCACAGACATCCATTACCAAATCTAACAGAGAAGTGACTTGGGGAGTTTCCTGTTCTGTGCCTGTGCAGCACCTTACACTTTGGAAACACCTGACACCCAAAAGGTTGCAATGTTACATTTAGGGTAATTCCAGGCACCCATGAAGCCTATTTTTGGTTATTTCATGAGATTGCAAATGACTGTGGTTAGAGAAGACGTGCAAAGAAGTGAAACTCTGTTAACTGCCAGGGATACCCCTTCCCCTTATCCCTTTCCCTTCAAAGGTGTTAGCAGAGACAACCACTGATCAGCACCAAATGATCAGCACTTTGGAACTCTCTGTTTCAAGAGAGGGACTCATGAAGGGATGTTGTCTGATTTGCAACCTGAAACCATGGCAGACTCGCACTGCAGGAACAGGGTCTGCTTCCTTGGTTACAGCCTCCCTGTTTGAATCTACGGTTTCACAAAGGCAGTCCTTTCATGTTTGGAAAGTCGTATGGAAAAAACTTGCATTTCTTAGACAGCTTGTTCCACACTGCTCTTTTTCCCATGCTGTTCCTCATTTCCAAGTGGAAATGGTATTATTTTAAACTTTTCTCAGTACTGCTTTGGCATTAATATTTTAATATTGCATGCTTTTAATATCAGCCATCCTTAAGGGACATTTTTTTCTTCTTCTGCACTGTTTTGCTTGACATTGTTAGCGTTACTGTAAGCATTGCTTTGAATAATCAAATTGTGGCCTGTAGACACTAGAAGAAGAAAGGTCAGATAGTGTATATGACATATGATTTGCACATCCCTAAAAGGGAAATGAGTCATCTACATAATACAAACAATGATAACTCAGCTGCATATGACTGAGATGCTAAAGATAAGGCATGTTTATAAATGAATAAACTTCCTGATTATAGTGATATATTATGGTAACTTTAAAAAAAAAGAAAAGACATTTTTATTTTATATAGCAACTTTTCACTTAAAAATAATGCAAAGTACTGATACACAATGTCCTGTCATTCACAGCACAATTCATTTGGTGTCTGTAGACTGTTTTTAAGTAGCAAAGCATCAGTAGCTTTCTGCTAACAGCTGAACCACTGCAGCAGATGCACAAAATACGCTTTCCAGTATGGATAAGAGCACTCTGCTTGTGAGCATTACTTCCACAGATAGCACAAGAGCTCCGCACTGCTACTTTGGCATAGTGACCATGAAAACTTGACACCATATTTTAAAAGCGTTAGTAAAAGAAAGAGAATGGGAAATGAGACTTATCAAACCAAGATCAAGAACATATTTATTTGTCATTTCCAGCTCTTCCCATGGCATCCAGTAGTGTGAGTAGATCCTTTAAGTAAAAGCTACTCTTCTAGCCGACCAGATGCAGAATTAACTACAGAAGCTGATCTTTGCAACTCTCAAGCAGACACCAAATACCTTCCCTGTCTTTCTAGTCTACATTATCAACACTGCTAGAAGAAAATGTAGTGGTGGAGAAGAACATGTATGAGCGGGGCAGTCCCCAAGAAGGCTGAGATGGCAGGGTTAGTTCTCACAGACCTCACAGTGCTGGAAACACACTGTGAACTCTGTGTTTGCCGGACAGTTCTCTAGCTGCTGCTCCTGAAAACTGGTCACAGACAACAATCATCTTCTCTGTAACATAGTTTTTTCAGCGAGGTCATACCTCATCAACAGATATCCCCAATTCATCAGCTACAGAGGACCTTCCTAATAGAGAAAAATATTAAGAACGCCACAGCTTCCTTTCCCTTTTTGCAATGCATTTGGTGATCACTTTGGCTCACTTCCATGCTGCACAGCAGTTGAGAGTATTTCATCTTTGGCTAGGATACCTCACAGCCTTCCCCAGATGAAAAGTTCAGCTCAGTTAGGTGATTAGGGGTCCAGTTTGAAAGCACAGCAGGATAAAGAGCTCAGATTAAAATCAGAATTATTCCAAACACCAAAGCACTGAGAGGGCTGAAGTTGAAATTAAATATTAGAGTCAGCACAATGCAAGAAATTCACAACCAACTGGTGTATATCTTGCATAATAAAAGTTTAACCACATATGTTCTTAATATACAGGGTAAAGACCCAAATATGACCTGGATAAATCCACTGTAATATGAACCAAAACCTTTGTTGCGTACCTTCAGCTTCAGAATCTACAAAGCTGAAGGTTTAGGCTGCAGTGGGCTGAGTCTCAGCAACAAATATCTCAATTTACCTGGCTAGTTATTTACAAACAGTTGATAATTACTTATGCTAGATCGCTGCAGCTGTAATTGTATCAGTTGCTGCACTTTTCTTTGCATTTTGTATGGTACTTTCAACTGTCATAAACCAGTACAACAATCTGCCAACATGAAATAATTAATAATTATTATGTGAGTGACTGATTTACTTTGGAGAACATGAAAGGCCACGAAACCTGGAGTTTCCTGGTCTACATAGTGTGCATAAAGGAAATGAGCATAAGCAATCACTGTCAGCTGGTCTTGTAACTAAGAATTGAATCATTTATCTGTCTGCATGTATACATTATCATCATCTCCCACTCTGAGGTAAACCCTAATAGCACTTTATGGTACAAAAATAGGTTGCTACAGATATTTCATAAAAAGTACTTTTCTTTTGAGAATGATAGCTGAACATATACATATTTAGCATAAAGTAGAAACTTTTAAAAAAATACTTGGCTCTAGAACACATTTAGGTTTTGTCTGCAGCAATAAAACCACAGTTGAACCCCAGATCAAATTTATACTGTACCATACAGTAGTAATCATGTTTATTTAAATGCTCATTTCTCTTCTTTTGTTTTCTATTTATGAACATTGTCTCCAGTATTAATCACCTGTAAGGACCTCCAACTCTTTCAGTGCTTCATCTCTAATTTCTTAATTTCACCATAAACTTAATTTCTAGCCATGAAACCATTTAAATCAATCAAGTGATACTGTCTTGCTCTAATTAAAGTTACAGAAAAAACCCTTTTGCTCTAAGTAGAGACAGAGCATACACTCAGTGCAACCACAATTTAGTGTTTAGCAGAGATCTAAAAATGAAGGCGAAACTTGGCAGAGTTTTTAAGCAATCTTAAAATTCAAAATAAAATTTCTGATTTACTTTCTATGTGAGCAAGATAACATGGTAGGAGAGTGTAAAGCAGTGTAGTAGAAGCATTTACAGACTGTGAATAATGGAACACATAAGGCTGTATCAACATCCAATTGCTTTGATTAGAGGCTAAGCTGCTCTCTGGAAAATGAAAAGACATTTTTTTCATTTTTCTGTGGTGAAATAAATGAGACATAAATATACCTAACTATAAATAAAGTATGAATATATATCAAATACAACATAATGAAGTATAAGAATAATTAAATGGGGTATTATCATGAGTTAAATATGTATTTCTACATGCAACAAAGTTTTGTATGTAAAAAGTTAATTTTGATCAAGATGCTTTTGTCTCGTGAAATTCGGGCCTTTTGTTCAAATGAAGGGTCTGAACATGACACATCAATGAAAAGGTTGGTATGAGGTGGGAACCTGGGAAATGCCTGTGGGCTGGATGACACAAGAGGTCCTTTCTAAATTTGCATTCAATGCTCCTAAGTGACAGCAGCATTTGCTGGGTCTGTTGCATAGCCCAGCGCTTTTCAGGATGAACGAAAGCAAGTGCTTCTGACTCACTCCAAGCAGCCTAAACCCTGAGATCAACAGACAGGATGTGAGACCATCTTAGAACACAAATGGGAGTGTCTGGAGGTAAAGACCTTCAGAATACCAAATTCAAATAGGCTCAAGAGAAACTTCTCATTCAGAATTCAACATTAAATTGGAATCTGAGCAAATCTGAGCAAATAATTCCATTATTTCCCAATTCAATCCCGTCATATCCAGATGGCTTGTTATACAAGTACTGTTTAAAGGTACAAAAACACATGAAGAAAACTCACTGACTGGAGAAAGCAGAGGGAAGATACTCAACTCAAAGTATTCCACTGCTGCAGTGGTTCCTGCCCTGGGATGGAAGGGACGGAGCAGAGCCAAGCTCCGCCATGCTCCATCTTGTTGCACAGGCAGAGCTGCGCGCTAGGCCCAGGATAACACAGAAACTCCTTGAAGAGCCATTCTTTGTACTATATTTGACTGTAAAGTCTTTCTCCATCATTTAAAATGTATATTATGGGTGTTTAATCAAGGAAAGTAACTTTAAAATCTTCCAAGCACCGGGGAAGAAAAGGAGCATATACACAAGCAGGCTTCCTCCCAGGTTGCTTTCTGGTACTTATTCCAATAGAATGCTAATAATTATGTTAAAAAGCCAATTTAAGAAATCCAATTTTTGGAAAATGGGTTTTCAAAGGGCACATTTAACAACTAGAGAAAGTTCGATCTGATTTTCCCATTAGAAGAGGAAGGAAAATCCAATTTTAATCTATTTTTGTTCTCTTAAAAAGATGATATATAGAAGTTTCTTTGAAAACCATCCTTTCAAGGCAGAACCTAGTATAAGCATGTGCTAACTTGCAAAGCACAATTAAACTGTTCCGATAATTCTGCCTGAAAAAATTAGCAGCAATATTGAGAAGGCAAGTTGTTTTCAAAATGTCCATGGCAGAAATGCTTCTGCGTTAAGCTGGTATTGATTCTGAAACAATCTTACACATGATAAATGAGAGCACATTTAGGAGAGGATTCAGTCATAAGAGCTCACAAATCAATCAGCTTGTCAACAGGCAGACCAAATTCAATTTTTATTCTTAGTAAACTCTTATTTGGTGGTAGGCCATTGTTTACTTTGAAATTGCTTTACAAAGGAACAGGGGAGGAGGGGAAACATGGGAAAGACAATCTTTCATCAACATATTAGAAGTTGCTATTTCATTTAGGGCTGCGACAGAGAAAATCTGATTGTCTCCCGGATAATGCAAACCTTTTATCTCCTTCTGGATGATCATAAACATTTGACCATATAATGCCCTTTATCTGCAGCAGCATTTCATAATAATTGTCACAGAGTTCTGCCAGAGACATGGCATCACTAATTTGTAACAGAACATGGTGTAATTGGCATGTCATATTCTACAGCAATAACCTGATGTATGCAAGTGCTGCTGCATCACTTTGCCAAGCTTTGCTGTATTGCTGACAAGCAGTTTGCATTGTGTTCTGATGGCTCAAAATTAAGACTGTATTGAAATTACATGGTTAAAAAAACCAAACAACCAAAACCCCAAAAAACAACACTAAAAAAATCCCACAAACCTGTCCTCCCAGAATTTCCAATCTACTGGCCCTGAGAAAATCACCAACAGTAACCTGGTTGGAGCTAGAAAGGTTATTGGAACACTTGTAATTTAACATAATTCATTTTATAATCTATAAGTGACTTTGCACTGATATCACTACTTGATTTTTGAAATGTTATTATTGCAACCCGGCGAGAAGAATCTAACAGCTACAGACAATCCCTGCTGCTGTAGAGGAATATCCTCCATATGAGGTTGCCCAGTGACTTCCCATTTGCCACCCCCAAGGACGATTTATTTGGAGGAAGAATGTAGCCTAAACAACAAGTGGGAGTAAGCGAGTTTCTGGGCCTTACATGGAAGATTCTCCCAATAAGATCCCAAGCCAAGTCTTGTTAACCAAAGCATCACAAAGAGACATAAGAATAAATAGATATTCAGAGTCAGGGTGATGCAAACATGATCTTTTGAGATGTGTCTTTCAGGATTATCTTTTGGAGAGCAGCAAGCAAATTATGAACTCTTCTTCCTCCTTTTTCTCTCCTTATTCCAGTTAGAACGAGAAGCTGTGGGGGTTTGGAGACAAAGGCTTTACAAACATAGAAGAAACAGACTGCACTGGTGTTTTCTTCTCCAAGTATAAGACCATTTTCTATCACAATTCTTCTCTTTGTTACCTCCTTTGCATTTATATATGTATAGGAATGTGATGGCCTAAAAACCAGCACCACACTTGGATTTGCCTTCCCCCTGCTAATGGATAAAGCTGGAAACCCACCAGGCTGTGTTACAGGCAAAGGTATTTCCAGAAAAAAACCTTCCATTTGATATTTTTCACTTGGCCAATATTAGTTATGTTCTTTCAAATAATATTTCCAAAGCTATGTATGGAAGAGTGCTTTTTGCAGTTTTCTTATACACTGACAAACATTATATAGACTTATTATTTAGAGCATAGATTTATCCAGTAAGAGATCTGTTTACAATAAATTAATTGCTTTTGTCATAGACACCCACCAGAAACGCAGATCTTATGGGATGGGGTTTGGGTTTTTTATTCAGTGGGGGTCCAAACTTGGGAAAATCCATCTGAATCATTTTGCTTCTTTAATCTCATTGTTCCTGCCATTGTACTATAACCAAATAAAAGATTAAAATAAAACCCCTAGTATGACCATCTCTAACCACTGCAGTTAGAATTTGTAACAGGATGTGAATCTGATAGCTGAAATTATAAAGCTGCAACCAGCTGCCCCAGAACTCCAACTCCCAACTTTCAAAACCTAATAGTTTCCAAGATCTCAGTCACAGTTGAAAATCGAAAGATAGTAACAAATATGCTTAGACACATATTGTATGAAAGACATCAAGATTGTGGAGAATACAGTGGATAGATCAGACAGCCTGAACTCACTCCAAAAAAAAGCTAAGGACAAGGAAAAGCTATCTAGTAGATTATGTACCTTTACTCTGTGAAGGCCCCATACTTCAATAATTTCTGTGATGTCTAATATCTCAAGATGAGTGCATCTTAAAAGTGTCTTCTTGCCAGTCTGTGAAAACACTGTCTTGCAGACACTTTTGAGATAACGACTGTAAGATCATTAAACATCTTTCAATGAGTTCAACTCCTCCTCCTCTCTCCCGTCTCTTAAAGCAATCAGACTTACAGGAAACCCCTAACAAACAAAAGCATTTGGAGGAAATATTGTGTTCTGCTTCTTGTGGTGTAAAGGAAGACGACGGGAGTATCTCATTTCACTGTTGTGTTTTGATGAGAAAAACTACCCCTTTGCTTTTTATCCTTCAAACTCGGAGCACATGAGAGGCATACTGGAACCCAATAATACTTCCTTGAATGACCAGTAAAAACCTGTTAGATCCATTCATTTTAAAATAAAAAAAAATAATTACCAGACTCCCATGTCAACCCGAGCAATCTGTTAGATGTAGGCGCTGGTAAATGACATTAATTGAACAGTAATTAATTCTTACATGACTTGGAATTATGTATTCAGCTAATATCAGACTTAAAGCTATTTGTCGAATTTTAATGGATTTTAAACACAGGTCATTTGTTTTCATTTCCTTCTTTATCATAGATATATAGCTTTTCCATTTTTACTAT
>WEIS01106565.1:0-12332 GCA_013389965.1 Todus mexicanus | reverse complement strand
TTAAGTTAGCTCCTTAACAGATTCACTGCTACTAAAATAGGATGAGCTGTTCAAACATACTTTTTGTTAATGATTTTTCCCACGTATCCCAAATTACCCAAGGAAATGCTCCCATTTTATATACTCCCTTATTATTCAAACAACATTTTGTTCATCCCTTGATACTAAAATAACCAGAGAGCAGGGCTACTTTCAAACTATTTGCTTCAAGCGCACCTTCCATTACACTACGTTAGCTACTGATACACTGGGGTGAGATTAGTCTGACAAGAACTGCTTCAGTTTCCTGATTAACATAATCTTTTATACACAGAAGGAGGGAAGACAAAGGAGTTTCTAGATGACGGTATAAATGCTCTTAAAAAACCCCTTTGTCCATGGTGGTCTGTGAGCTTTTTTCTGTGCATGCATAAGGACCCATCAGCATGACACATCTTGATGAAGCAAGGTCTTCAGGACTAATATACACAAGGCTAACTTACACAGGTATCCAGAGAAGATTTTTTTTGTTGTTTGTTTGTTGTTGTTTTTCAAATAGTCTTATAAACACAGCAAAACCAGAAATTCTTGTACAGATGTCAATAGAAAAACCTAGCTAAGAGAACCACAGAATTATTCTCCTGTGCTGTGTATGGTCTTGTTATAGTTTCAACCATGAAATGATAATGAAGGTTCGTTTTCCAAACTCCACAAAAAATTTCCAGACAAGCATGCAAGGAAGTCAGGTTTTTGTGGTAAGTAAGCATGGAAGAAGAAAGCCTCACCCAGTCTTCAATGAGAACAGTGCATCATCCACCCCCCTCTGATTGAACTTCACCATGTAGCTGTGCATTTCAGGGTAATTGTTACGAATGTTCCTTTCTGTGCTGCCATTGGGAACCGTCCCAAAGCGGAAAGGGGGTGAGAAGTCATTGGGTTTCTGGAACTGGAGAGACAAAAAAAGAACATTTCTCACAATCTTTCAGAAAGAAGCAGTCATCTGAATGGGAGAACACACTCACCTTGGAAGGTAGTTCTGATTTTATTTTACTATCGTGTAGAAAATGTTATTGAGAAGGTATTACACTTCAGTGTTTTCAAATGTTGTTAGTGCCTAACAACTGAGAAGTGAATCTGAGCAACTGAGTCTTTTTGTCCACTGTGGGTTAAGTGCATAAAACAGCCAGTGATTGAAGACTGAAGGTAGGTTAGAAAAAAGGAAATGGGACAGAGAAAAGGCAACAATGGCTTTGTAGCACAGTCAGGGAATGATTTTCAATAGAATATATATGCATTTCATACACAAATTGTCATTTTGTTTCTAAGAAGTATCTTTTTCAGCTCTGTGGATACCTTTGCACTTCCTCATTCTGACTGAAGTAAGAAAGTAATTAATGAGGAGAGATGCCTCTCACAACACCTCACATCCACTTCACCAAACAAATGATCAGCTTTCAAATTTTTGGACAGATGTCTCAAATGAAACACAATTAGTGGCTGCAGGTCACTAGTAACACTTGATGCTCAGAACAACGCTGGCAGAATACTCCAAACTTTTTGCTGTTCCCAAGAAATACATTCATCATAACATTCCCCTACAGCTGCAAGGCTGTGAGATTTTATATGCCACTTGTTTAACTCAAGTCGTAATCAATGCTCTCTGGGGTTTTATGAGCAGTAAAATTTAGACTGTCAATTATCAAGGCTGCTTAAAACCCCTAAAACCAACAAACAGGAAGAAGCACAGAATTGTAAGCCAGGAACCAAACAAGCAGTAAAGAAAAAGATACCAAGGTAGGTTAGGTGGAGGGAAGCCCTCTCCTCTCTTGATATATCAAGCAGTATCTTGCCTGGTGCTAACTCTTGGCTCCCAAGTGTGACTGTAAATTTGGATGATCCTGGGAAGCACGCTAAGAACATGCTAACTGTCAGCCCAAATTCATTTAACATCAACAGTTCACCTGATATATGAATACATGCAGCCATGTACTGCCACCTTCTATAGTGGAAATGTGGCTGTGGTCTATAGCCATAGCTTAAAAACATGCAGATGAGCCTTGTCCTTGCGTTCTGCTAAAAGCCAGTTTGGAACCTGGTCAACTCAGCTGAGGAGGCCAAAGCTATTAAAGCAGTGTATCTCATACACAACATCTGAGCAATAAGGCCAACCAGGAGCTGTGTCTGTGAGTAGGTGAACACACCATTCACATCACCTCTTCCTGTGTACCAGTTAACTCCTCTGATTGCACAAGGAATCCTCTTCATTTTGGATGGTGAGATGGGCTGGCCTGTACATGCACACATGGAGCGTGTGAGAAAAAAAGCACATGTCCTGCTGCTTTAAGCTGATAGAAACCATCAAGGCTGTTTTTTGAAACACAGGTTGGCACATCACCAAAAACGAGAGGTTTCACATAGCATAAAACAGGCAGTAAGGTGCTCTTAGAACCTTGTCATATCCCCTAGGGATGAAGACAAACCCATAGCTATCAAAACCTGTAATGAAAGCAAACTCTGATGGGAGAAAAATCACTGCAGCATGCTGAAAGTATTCTTTTTTATCAAGCTGATTGTAGCAGCAGCTTAGGGGACCCATCACAAGAAAGGCATTGCCATATTAAGCGCAAAGGAACACTGTCTCTCCCCTAACACGCTAAACTGGGAGTTTGTGAAGCGGGCAACTTGCTTCCCCAAAGGGTGCAGAACAGCCTTGAGGGCAGATGGGGCATCTCCAAACCCCATAGAGCCCTCCAACTGAGTAAAGTCAGCAGAGCAAGCAACAGGCAGGCCCAACCAACATTGGTGTGACCTCAGCTTCAGTATGCTCTTTGGAGAGGCAGCAGCTATGAGACCCTCTCTCTGAGTCCAAAGACTGTTAAGAGAAAAAGAGGCCTCATCCATTTTATACCTCCACACTTCATTCCCAGGGATACAATCTCTAGTCTTGTCTGTTTCCACCATTGTGTCAATGAACTGGAGTAAGGAGGATTATAGAGACAAGCGGAGCTGTGATAAGGGAAACAATCCCACCTCTGAACTATATTTTGTTCCCTTTGTGTTCAGGGGCTCATCTTAGCAGCCAGGGGTGAAAAACTCCATATTTAACTTTTAATCTCCAAGGCAATAAATAATTGAAACATTCCTGGTGTTTTTTGCAGCAACTGGAAAAGCATATTTCCTTCTGGAAGCCAAACTGATATCTTCTACAAAACCACATACTGCACATTCAGGCATCATCCCTTACCCCCTGCTCATTCCTCAGTCATATTATTCTCCACACACCCACATGCATACACACTTCACCCAGAGTCTGATGGACAACGAGAAAAGGAACCATATGAAAGCATCCATGTGGGATCCACACCAGAGTTCTTTAACTTGAATGCCTGAGAGGAATACACATTGCCAGTAACCTGATTTGGTGTTTGCAAAGCTGAAAGCAATTGATGCCCAGCTAACTCCACAGTCCATAGAGCCAGAGATAAGCAGCTGACATCACATTTGAGAAGTAATAGTGGTACATGCATGTAGCTTTCTGGCAGGAGATGGCAGGTGAAAAATCCCCGTGTTTGTTCCTCAGCAGTAGGTGAACACAGCTTAGTCCAGGAATGGAGGTATCTCCAAAAAGCTCTCCAGAGACAAAACCTGGTGTATCTTTCTGAGCTCACTTCTGCCTCACACAGCTCATACTGAAGGAGCAACAAGACATACAAGCCTTCCCAGAAAACATATGGGACAGATAGGGAAGGAGTATGTCCTCTCCTGGCAACGTGGTGGAGGAATGTGTGTGGAGGAACAGGAGAAGATCCATAATAAGGAAAATTAATTGACATTGTTGTTAAAGAGCTCAGTAACGAAAGGAAAGCCTCTTGTTTGGCTTGTCCCAAGGGCTGGGAGAGTGGGCCTGGATCAGAAACGACCACCTCAGAGAAGCGGGGTACTTTGGTAGGCTGGTCTAGAAGGAGTCTGAGAAACATGAGACAGTAGCTGTGGCACAATGCAGGGGGCATTACACAGAGGCAGCCTGTGCAGAGGTAATCTCAATGGCAATGCTTCAGTAAATATTAACAATGGAATTAACTATGGATATTGACAGAAAGGGTTAGAATTTAGCTTAATGGGAAAACTCTCCCATCATTTCATGTAAATATTTCCCCTGTCAGAGCCCTAAGTCACAACTATGCTGCCTCAGACATTTGCAAACAGGAGCCCTGTGAGGCACTGGCAAAAAAATGTGGTAATAACAGAGGAGGGGAAGATAAGCAGCTGCACCGCTTGCAGAGGAACCCCAGCTGCAAAGAGTCATAGGGAGAGGCAAGCAGGGTTATACAAGGGTTGACACTTGTAGGACACCCATCTCACACTTCCCTGCAGCAGGAGCCCTGTCCTACTGCCCAGGTCTACCTGCCTCAAGGGGTTATTGCCTGGAAGCAATGCACAGGGCTTGGTTGCAGTCCTTCACTCAGAGAGTCCTGGGTGGAGGTGTACCCCACCTGCAGCCTTTGGCTGGCTCACCAT
This sequence comes from Todus mexicanus, assembly GCA_013389965.1. Lineage (NCBI taxonomy): Eukaryota > Metazoa > Chordata > Aves > Coraciiformes > Todidae > Todus > Todus mexicanus. Next base: position 7,835 of record WEIS01106565.1, on the reverse strand, counting down.
GGGGCCTAGGTCATGAGATGTTCCAGTTGCACCCAAGGGGAGGTAACACACTCTCACTCATGAGGTAAATCTCTTACCGGACCTGGATTTCCATCAACTGCAGGGGGTGATGGCTGTCAGAGATGGGGGTGGGAAGCAGACACCAAGTATGCCTGAAGGGCTGGGGTAGCTTTGGGACAGGAGATGTCTGCATTCAGAGCCCAGCGGCTGCACACCTCTTCAACTCTTCACCCCACAAATTGAAATCAAGCAGCATTAAGTCCAAATCAAACCATGGCTTTGGGAAAGCAACCTCTCAGAGTCAGAGAGTAGAAATCTTCCTGCTCTGGAGAGCAATAAACACACAGGTTGGGGCCTATTAGGACATTCAGAGTGGAGAGCCCCTCTTCCGCTTCCCTCGCAACTCACCATAAGAGATGTCGGTAGCTGCAGTGAGAGCGGGTTTAAGTGACTTGTCTGGCAGAGCTGTTTCATTAGCAATTTGGAGCCATGCCGTGCGGAAAGCAGCATTGTTCTCAGATGTTTGAATATCAATTTGCATAATGAAACAGGTGATAGGAGCTCTTCCCATTTAGGCAGCCGTGATTGGAGGGGATTCAGGAATGAGGGGAAGGGGTCATGTCTAATTGGCCACAATTAATCTGATGAGAGGTGTTTTTTCAAGATATTGTCTATCACCAAATGGTTGCTACAGAAAAGCGCATCTGCACGTATTTATCTGCCTGATGTAGGCCCTGTTTAAATAGTAAAGTGTTTGCCAATAGCATTGAAAACAGCTTCCCAAACCCAGCAAGCTTTTTTTTATCAGTCAATCTACTTTTACACTGCTTTAAAAAAGATATTCCCCTGCTGGATAACACAATGAGCTGGCAAAACTTGGTGTGAGCGTGCACGTGTGTACATGTGTAGTGCCTTACCCTTACACAGCTTCTCTGGGAGGACTTCTTTCATTTTCTACCACAGGAAGCTCCACAGCTCTGACCCACCAAAATAAGGTCCCCAGGTTCAAGTCATTTGTTTGCTGCAAGTCCAAAAGAGCTTGAGCCCATGTTAGTTACTCCAGGTTCAGGCCATTTGTCTAAGTGCCAAGCTGAGGTGCCCCAGGGAATTTCACCCTGGGAGCAGGTCTATCAGAGCCTCTGTGACAGATTTGCCAGCCACCTGAGAGTATTTAGGATACTCTAGTGCACCTAAATTGACTCTAGATGTCTACATTTGCACAACTGAATATAAAGCCACTAGACCATTTGGCCCTTAGGACAGCTTCTCCCACCAAAAGTATAGGGAGCTAGCTGCTGTGAGTAGCAGAGTGCCCACAACTCTCTTGAACTTGACCATCTTTTTGCACAGATACCTATAAGCAGCACTCTGCTTGCTCTTTTGGCAGCTGTACAACCAGCACTTATCTGTTGTGGCACAGGCCAAATATGTTTTAAAAATATGGCATTGATTAGTGAGCTGCAAGGTAAGATTTAGCAACATCAGGCTAGAAAAGCGAAGTCCATGCTCAAGTGATGAATTTTAGCACAACCTCTCTGCATTGCCCGAACATCCCTGATTCTCCCCTCTTGTTCTGGTTCTGCTGCATGTCACTGCAGTCAGCTTGCACCTTTCTCCATTGCCTGAGAAGCCGGTCAGGCTGTTTGCAGAGAACTTGTTAAAAATTAAAGAGAGGGTCAGTGGTTTTCAGGTCTAACTCAGAGGTAGCTCTATGCCTACACTTAAGTCTTAATAGACTATGCATGTCCACTGCAATATGTCTTGCCCTGGCTGCCCTGCTTCTGTATCCTCTGCTTCAGTCAGGAAACAAACTCCTTCAGAGCTAATTCGTTACTCTCAAAGAGAGGAAGATTGTCCTTCTCATACCTCCAAAATAGGCATTTTTTGTCCCCCAGCTTCACCATGAACAATGCCACAGAATCGCAAACCTGCATCTAGCCCTGAGAAGATGTCTGTTCTGACCCTCTCTCTCCAGTGGGTCTCTGCTAAACGTCATCATTCCTAACAGCTCTTCATTGAGCCTGCTGTGGAAGATGGCTGGTGCTAGAGACTCTTCCATTCCCTGGACAACCTATGCCAAGGCTTTATTATTGGAAAGTTCTTACAAGTGTCTGAACTAAAGCCTTCCTACTGCAGTCCAACTACAATATTTTCTATTATCTTCACTATGGACAGGGAGATCAGAATAGTCCCTTCTTCTCTGATGGTTCATTTTATGTTTTTGAAGACTGTTGAGCTGTTTCTTCTCTGTATTCTTGCACTGGGGCTAAAGAAGCACAGATTCCTCAGTCATTTTTTGCAAGTTGTATTATCCAGACCTGCAACCATTCTTGCTGCTGTCATTTGGCTATAATTGATCTTTCTCTGACTTGCCTTTAGTTGGTGGACATGCTCTCCACCGTACCAAGAACAATCTGATTGAGACCCCAAGATGCTGAGAGAACATTACACCAAAAAAGCTTGCAGCAAGCCATTGCTAATAAGAGTCAATGCTCATCATTACTCTCCTGAGTGCCTTTTTATGTTACATCCTTTTCCCTCTGTCCTTTAGTCCTGTCATCTGCAGCTTGCAAGTTCTTCAAAGCTCTAATAAGTGTCCTGATCTGCATTCAGGTGGTGACTAGTTTGTTCCTGGAATGTCAATCATGACTGCCACCACCATCTTCAGAGCTTTTACTGTATCCTTTTCTTTATCCAGCTTGATCATACACATACGCATATCCACACCACAGTGTTCTGTCATCTGTCCTCGTAGAGCAAGTGCTCCATAAATTCCCAGCGTGGAGCCTGCTCTATTGGTATGTTGGTGCCGGGCGCTTCTGCATCACTAGAACAGAATTCCAGCTAGGAGTGCAGCATAGCCAGAAAATCATACTGCAAACCTAAATTATAGCACTGGTAAAATAATCTGCTAGGAGAGCAAACTAAAGAGACTGTGCTGATCATTCCTCTATTACTCATTAATCTCCCATACAGATACTTCTCAAACTTCATTCCTAAAGCATTCCTCTGCCCTCTGCACAGTCACCTAGTTTTGACAATACAGACATTTTTTACTCCAAAGGTGGAACTCACAGCCATTTCTAAGTGACTACAAGTTTTCAGATCCTGCTTTTCTCTTAGCTCTGATTTCCTCTCTTCTTCTGCATTCCCTCACATTCCCTCCACTTCCTCCCAGCTCAGAATCAAGTCACCACATGAACTGTTCCTGTTTCTGTGACTGGGTCCATTTCCAGAAATCAGCCCTAAGATTGCAGTAGCAAACCCCCAGTTTCTTGTCTTCACCATTCAAACAATACATGCCTTGCTTCATAAATAAATACACACAAAAAACAATAGTGTTGTGGTCTTTTAAAAAAGAAAAGAAAAAAAGAAACAGCATAAAATCTAATAAGTCATTTTTGGGAGGGCATAAAAATACCTTGTGCTCTGTCAAATTTTGACTTTGTGGTTTTTCTTATTATTCAATACCCAGTGATGTTTTGAATTGTCTGGTCTTGCTTTGCATAGTGCTTTTCACTCATGAATTCCTCTAGATAAGTCTGAGAAAGGATTTATCAGTTAGTGCAGCTGACTGCAAAAAAGTTGGCAAAGTATTGGATTAAAGTCACTTTTAAGGGAAGGTGTAGGGTAAAACTCACAAAAAAGAAGAAAAATATGAATGTTGGTGATGAAATACGGACACGTGAGGGTCAGGGAAGGGAACAGAGCAATCTAGGGATAATGCAGAGGTGAGGGGGAGCAGGTGAAGACAAAAGAAAGGAGCTCAAATATAGCAGCTTTAAAAATAGTTGCCCTTGTAAAATAACTGAGATGAAGGCAGAGATCCAATTGGTGGAAGAAGCCACCATCACATGCAGTTATTGTCAGAGCAATGCACACAGTCGGATTGTGCAGCCTCTTTGCAAGCTGGGTTGCTATGTGCAGACCTGCTCTGTGTCGCTTCTGTACCGTGCAGAAGACTGAAAACTGTGGGCAGCACAGCATCACTCCAAACAGATAGCATTTCAGGAGTCCCACATCTTCCATAGCTAGCCCTACACGTGCATGCTGGGACCACACTGCCTTTCTGCTTACCCAGGCAATATGGACACAGTACATCTGTGGGGCCACTCCAGGATCAGACCATCACATGTGGACGGAGTCCAGCCACTATCAATAAACCAGGTGTCTTCTGGATCAGCCAAGTGTATGAGCATTATGTGGGCTCTGTGCAGCTTCTCCACCCAAAAGGTAGCACTAGGGCTTTAAAACTTCCTTAGGACACATTTGGCAGGCTATAGACTTTAAGTCAGTCACACTGTTAGGTGTCCATCAAGACTGACCAGAGAACTACATCTGTAGTGAAATCACTGAGCTTCACCAGTCAAAGATGAAAGCTTGCACAGACCTAGTATTAGTAGGTGTGATATCAGATGAGCAGAGTCGTATCTATTGCAATTAAGTGGGCTATGGGATCTACGCTACAGTACACTTAGCTTTTGCTTGCAAGCATGTAAAGGATGGAGATCATCTGATTATCACAGTATCAAATCATGCCGTGTATTCCATCCTTGGAAGTCAACTTCCTTGGAAGCTAAACACAATGGGGCAAAAGGCACCTACTGAATAATCCCAGGCAAGCACAAAAGAGAAATTAGTGAGGCAGAAAGGTGTCAGGTAGTACACACATGATAATATCATTAGAAGCATAGATGTTCATTCAGAGGGAGAAAATTAATAGATGAAAAAGACCTTGAGAAATGAGGTGGCAGCTAAGTACAGAGGAGTTTGAAATCTGCTTTGTTTGCACATGAGACAGCTGGCTAAAAAATTATGAAATACTGAGAAATTCAGAGGATGAAGTTTAGTGAGGGAGAAATTCCATTTTTCATCCATTTTCACTAAGAAAGGCAGGTCACAGCTTCCTGTCTTCTGAGTACTAATAGCACCCAACTTGCACGTTGTAATTCAGTACCAACCACTGGGCAATAGGGTGAAACCCTGCGCAAGTCTGCTAAACCTCCCAAAAACTTCACTGAATTTTCATCCAAGTAATTAGAAAAACCTAGTCATCACATTAGTGCAATTTCTTAAACACCTCTGTAGGCAGGGAGGCAAAGCAAAAAGCAGGACATTCAAGGCAGGGAAGCTGGGGCATTCCAACATTGTCCCAGAAGTGGGAGGTAATGCTTTCCTTTAGCCTTCTGCAGAAAGCTGCCTCCCATCTGCAAGCGGACAACAGCAGAGGAATGAAAGCTGTATCACTCCCTTGTGAGTCCTGGGGCACTGGAGCAGGTACACCTGAAGCAAGCAAGCCTGCTGGGTCACCAGGGGAAGTTTGACCTTGAATAGTCAAAAGCCTGGGAAAAGCAGGGCTCCTTCCCACCAGGTAAAGTGAAAATGCCTGAGAAGATACCATCTGCCAAATATTTATCAAGTATAAGTAGGTACATATAACTTCAAATGTCATGGTTGCTAGGCTGAACAATGAAATGAGGCGGGTGGGGGGGGGGAGGAGGCTGTTGTGTTCTTTTCTAATCCTGTAGAGCTCATCTTCCCATCTCCTCCCCACTAGCAATTCAGCCCTGATCATTCAGATGAACGAGGTCAGCTCTCGCCTCTCAGGTTGCCAAGTCCTGGTGGCAGAGCTATTGTCTTTTATTTAAATACAGAGTGCCAAGTACATTTATGGAACCGTATAAATAATAAATAAAAATATTCATTGCTTCCCTCTCCGCTGACTTATACTGATGTGAGAAGCAGGACAATCGTTTGCTCTCTCCCTCCCTCTCCACCTTACGTAACTCTCCAAAGACAGCTTTTTCCAGACTGCCAAACAATTATCACAGAAGCGACCAAATTTGCCCAGAGCCTCCAAAGGCTTAGCTCCAAAAGACGGTTAAAAGGAAGATGAAAAACGAAGAGTCAGTGGTGGCTGAGGCCTGAGAAAGGCAAGAACTTCTTGTAGGGGGGAGATGCAAAAGCTGCAAGCTAAGGACCAAGCCACAGCTGCATAGCTGACATCCCTCGTCCATCCACTCCCATCCATGCTACCGGCACATCCCAAGGGGTTGTGTTTCTCCCTTTCCAGCAAGGAATTAAGCCTTTGGTCCAACTTTGAGTATCCCCTCCCCTTGTATCTTACCTTTTTAAATTCCCAACTAAACTGCATTCTAACTGGCATTAATCCTGAAGAGTCCCATTACAAGTTTTTACTGCCATTAAATCCCTCCAGATCAACACAAAAGAGAGAATCCTGAGAGACTCAGTCCAAGGCTAAACCACATCACAGCCTCCTCACCGCTCTGCGCTACGCAGTGCTGAACTCAAAAAAAAAAAAAAAAAAGAAAAAAAGAATGACAAAGAAAGTAGGACTGAAGCAAGGGGAAAAAACCATGCTTAAAAAACCACCGACTTTAAACATTTATAACCTTAAAATTATTGAATCACTTCTTAGCACATGGCCACAGTGGTTTGTTCCAGGGATCTCAAAAAGCACAAAAATCGTTCCAATCTGAAGTGCAGAATGACTAAATCTACTATAAATGTACCCATCTACAACAGTAAAAAAATTTCTGAAATCATATTTATGTACACAATAAATGTAAGTCACCAGTTTGAAAGATCTATTGCTAACATACAGAATGCTGTAGCTATTTTAATAGCTATTTATTAATATGAAGACTTTTGCATAATATGTAATTACACAGATATATATCGCACTATGTAGTATTTGTAAATAGTTTATACTATAGTAACTGATGATTTACAAAGAGGTCCCAAGAAATCATCATATTTTAAGGCATAAAATTTCGGTCTATCGAAGCTCTGAGTTTTCTATAATTCACTATAAACCAATATTGGTTATATTAAGCAGTAGTCAGTACCACTAATGTTATATATAAAGATCATATTTAAGTAAATGACTGAACACAGTTCAACTTAGTTACATGATGATGCCCTCCCAGAGACGTGCTGTGGAAAGAAATTCAACTCTACCCCAAGGTTTGGGAGCTTTGGGGGTTTTGGTCAAGCAAGGCGCATTGGACTCTACACATTTTAAAAAGGGTTCTGATTTATCACAAGAGGACAGAGTTGGAAGTAGTCTTACTTCAGGTCTTACTTCTGTGTAGCCAACTCATATCTCCACAAAGGTATCTTGACAATAAAAATCACACTGCTGTTGAAAGGACTGCCTATTTTCTGCTTTTGGACATGGCCACATAAAACTGCCTTTGTATCATGCAGAAAAGTGTGAAAGTACCACAAATGTTTGTTGACAGTAAATGCACAATCCCGTGGAAGATTTGAACTGCCTCCAAGCCATCCAGTTAGATAATCTTCCCCTTACAGACCTTACACAGTACAAGACTGACCTCCGCTTCTGGTCCCCTTGGAAAATTTCTAGCTGACAGATCTACCCACTCTGCCTTTTTCCTAGACTTCTCCAGGGCAGGTATTTGTCGTACAAAAGCTGCAAGCTCAGAAAAGCATTTAACTGAAATCATGTGAATAATAGCCTATTGACTTTAATGTTGACACTCATGAGGACAAAGTTAAGCACAGGCTTAAGTATACTGCATATTTGGGGTCCTTGCATGATTTACATGTAATGTGCCACACAATACAATGTGGGAAATAATTCATTTCTCAGTTTTATGGCCAAGCATCTACTACTGTAGAAATACAGCTGATCCTTTTTTTGCAGGTGTTTCAGTAAGACTTTTGCTTTGTATCAATCTGAAATGTTTCATTCACCTCAGAGTAATGTGTTGTTTTGTCTTCCAATTATCTCCTTCTGTCCCTTTGTTACAGATAAAAAAATCTTTATTTTCCTTGCTTTTTTTTTTTTT
>WEIS01106313.1:0-14641 GCA_013389965.1 Todus mexicanus | reverse complement strand
GATCTCAGTTTGATTTGACAGGCATGGAAAAACAAGAATTGGTTTTATCAGCTTTGTCAGTTGAGCACCTGGTGATGTCTGGGAGGTGAGTAGCACAGTGTATTGAAAATTAATTGACTATCAGCATGACATTGCTTGTTCAGAGCCCTACAGGTGCTTATTATTCACAATGTATAGCATCATTCCAGGTGTTGGACAGACCATACTGAGATTACGGTGCAGGAGGCAGAACACAGAACATGTGACAGAGGGTTAAGACTGCTGTCCACTGCTCCCTGTCCTGTTTCAGACTTGCTCTTTGGCTCTGAAGAAAGTGTCTCCTGTCCCCATACATAAGATGGGCGCACTAAAACAGTCTGACTTTTCAGTGACTTAGCATTTGATCAACTTTAATTTTTACATCCTTGTATAGAAATAACTAAACAGTGCAACAGATGGCAAATAATGCTATTTTTTCATTACTGAATGGTGTTCTTGAGTGAATATGTTGTATGGCTGACTTCAATACAAATTGTGGTTTTCTGCTTGCTTTATGTAGGCCATTCTGCATGGGAGTAGTTTTCTGTTGACTAGTATTTATAGAACTGTGCTCCTGGATTAAATATACCATGTTTTTATAGTTTGTCTCCTTCGGAGTTGACAACAAATGGAAGCACACTAGTATACAGCGTGAAAGGGCATGTGGAGTGGTGTGTGTGTGTTATCATCTGTTAGCTTTGTTCCTGCCTTGGTATCATGAACAGGAGCCATGTATCGTTTCCCTGCAGGTATTGAAAACCTGCCGTTCGAATTGCAGAGAAACTTCCAGCTCATGAGAGATCTGGATCAGAGAACTGAAGGTAAGGATTAGAGATTTGTTGAGGAGACAGGAACTATGCAGCTTGACCAGCTTTTCTTACCTTTATCTTTATAACGGGAATCTCAGGGACGCGGGGAGGAAGCCTGCAGCTGCTCTGATTTTTTTCAGTCTCTCTTAATGGAGGGCACTGTAGTGTGTGTGTATGTATGTGTATTTGTGTATTTAATAGTAAACTTTTTTCAGACCTCAAGTCGGAGATTGATAAGCTGGCCACGGAGTATATCAGCAATGCACGGACTTTGTCTTCAGAGGAAAAACTGGGGCTTCTCAAGCAAATCCAGGATGCCTATGGGAAATGCAAGGAGTTTGGGGATGACAAGGTTCAGCTGGCTATGCAGACCTATGAGATGGTATGAAGGGAAGTGTCTAGTGTTTATCATATTGAAAGGCTGTACTGAAACCCCCAATCTTGGAAGGCATTGCTCTTTCTTTTTAGGTCCTATGAACTCCTGCTTCTCAGCTCTTACTGGAAGCCCTATGCCCTCTCCTCTTTCTCTCTTGTGTTCTGTTCTGTAGTAACACCTGGTAACTGTTGTCTTTGCAGGTTGATAAGCACATCCGGCGGCTGGACACAGATCTCGCTCGCTTTGAAGCAGACCTGAAGGAGAAGCAGATAGAGTCAAGTGACTATGACAGTTCTTCCAGCAAGGGCAAGAAGAGTGAGTACCACCACTGGGCTGCAGATTGATACAGGAGGCAGCCAAGTGACTATGGAAGTGGTGGGGATGAAGGCAGGCACTGGAGTGGTACAGATCAAAGACTGTTACGCTGGAATCTGAAGGACAGGTAAAAAGATGGTGACCTGGACACTACTTGTGTGAGAATATTCAAGGCCACTAGATAAAATTAAGATGGGGTGCATGGCCCAAATCCAGTATACATTCCAAAGGAGGAGTGTATTTTAGTGCTGGAGAGGTTGTTTCCATCAGGTGTCTATTTTGATGGGGTGGCAGATGCAACACTTTTTTCTCTTCTTACCAGAGGGCCGAGCCCAAAAAGAGAAGAAAGCTGCCCGTGCTCGCTCTAAAGGGAAGAACTCTGATGAGGAAGCACCAAAAACTGCCCAAAAGAAATTGAAGCTTGTCCGCACGTAAGTTTGAGATTTGCAGGAGTGAGGAGCAGCACTACAAATCAGATCAAGGGAGGCCTAGCCAGACTGCCTTGCAAAGGATCTTATCCTCACCGAGACTACATGGTGTGTCCCTTGTCCCTCCTTGGGAAGCAAGGGGAAGGAGACCTTTTAATTCTTTCAGGGTAGTGTGGCATGAAGGGGAAAGCAGCTCACTTCAGTGGAGTTGAGTGTGTGTGAGAAGTGCTCGTCTCTGGCAAACAAGGGCATTGTCTTGGGAGACATGAATGAACTCAAAGCTAGTTATTTTACTGACCTACTTTATTCCTGTCCTGCAGTAGTACAGAGTATGGGATGCCTTCAGTCACCTTTGGAAATGTGCACCCTTCAGATGTATTGGATATGCCCGTGGACCCCAATGAGCCTACCTACTGCCTCTGCCACCAGGTCTCCTATGGGGAGATGATTGGCTGCGACAACCCAGATGTAAGATCCTGTACTTGATGGAAATGGGGAGAAGGGAGTGGAGAGAGTCTTGCACAGAAAGTCTTGTCCTGCTTGGAGGGGGCGTGGTACAGCAAGCAGTGACAAGAAGAGGGTTTTCCTCAAGTAGTTTGGAAAAGCAGAGAAGTGGCTTGCTAGAGCCTGTTAAGTGCCTCTTTCTTCAGGGTTTTCCTAAAAATGACAGATTGTTTTCTTCATTCCATAGTTAGCAAGGAAGGAGAGGAGTTCTCCTTGCTAACAATGTATAGGTTGGGTGCAAGTCTTCAGCCACTGATCACTGCTAGGGGTTTAGAGTTTGTGATCAAATGTTGGGAAGCTTCAGTACCTAGAAGCAGTGATTTCAAAATAAAACTATTCTTTAACTGACTGCTCTCCATTCCAACAGTGTTCCATTGAATGGTTTCATTTTGCCTGTGTGGGTCTGACAACAAAACCACGAGGAAAATGGTGAGTGAACAAGCAATCTGGAGGACTTATTGGTCTTTGGAAAGGGGAGGTCCTGGGTGGCAAAAGGGAGAGTACTTTATATACACACTTAGAAGAACTATTAAAACGAAAAATTTAAACTTGGGTTTTGTCTGGGACCTTGAAAAAGGTCCTTTAGGACTGGACGTTCAAGGTTCATATCATGCCCTAAATACTGCCTTTTTACTTCCCTTTCTACCAGGTTCTGCCCTCGGTGTTCCCAGGAGAGGAAGAAGAAGTAAAATCCCATGAGCCCTCAGTACTGCTGCAGGAGCTTTGTTCCCCCTGCCAGGTCCTCATCCCTGCTCTCCAAGCCCTTGGGGCCTTGGCTGTGGGGGAATCTTGCCCTGTGTATGGTCGGGCCATCCCTGGAATGGTGTGTACCTTCACAACAGTTCCTGTGTGTTCTGTATCCCTGGTTGCTTCTGAATCCCTAAGGGAGGCCCTCTCTGTGTACTATTCCAGACAGGTCTTTGAACCTCAAAGGGAAGGAATGAGGGCACCAGGGTAGCCACCAGATCCCCAGGGATTCAGGTAGCCCCTGTTTTTTCTTGACTTTCCTTCAGCCTCCTCAGTCCGTTGCCTACTCTCTGCTTGGAGAATAAGGCTATAGGATGGAGGAAGGAAAGGAGGTAAGTCACCAGCATTTCAGGTCTTTGATTTTCCTGGATCTTTTTCAGGAGAGAGGGAGTAACCAGGTCGCTTCTTAATCTAGTGGACTAGTTGAGAGACTGAAAACCTAATATACTCTCTGTCTTTAACCATTCCACTACTGGCATTGAGTAGTCTGTTTTGTTGGGGAGAGGAGGAGGGAGTGTTTACAGCTAGCTTTGTGTCTCAATTCCTGGGGTAAACCTGCTGGTCTGTGAAGCACATTGTATGAAGGAAGAAGAATTTCTGACCACATGAGGAGAAATGGCTTATTCTAGCCTGTTTTCCAGCTCCTAAATTCTGCCTTCCTTTTGTGCAGTGGTGCTTCTCCATTATGTTCATGATGGGAAGTTTGGAGATTCAGATCCCACTTGTATAATACAGAATTAAATAAAGTTAATTGAAATAAATACTCTGTTTGCCTTGGTGTCACCTCCAAAGTAAACTCTGGCAATTGATGTCTTGTTATTCTTTATCTCTCAACTCTGCTTTTATGCTAAATGATGAATGTGGTACAGCTCTTTTATGTACCAGTCCTGAACAGTGTTAGTGACATTCTGCCTAAGACAGGCTTGAAAATGTACCTTGCAAAAATGTAGCTTCACTTACAAAAGGTTTACCCAGCTTTCTAGTGGCTGTGAAAAATATTTGCCTTTTCAGTCACGCCCTCGCAAGAGGGTGGACATTTATTCACATTTTTGCTGGATCGTTTACTTTATCAGTTGAGTTTTCTTAAATGAGAAGCGGTGGAGGTTATAGAAAGCCAATGGTCACTGTAGCTGTTGGGCAGCACAGCTGAGAAAATAGGCTGTCAGGGCAAACCACAAGCATCCAAGAATGTGGATGGGTTCTCCTGATAACTTGCTTTCTAGTGGGTCACTTTCACCTTGGATGACCCTGTTACCAGAAACTCCAGCTGTCTTTGCTAAGATGTTAGGCTTTTAGAAAAATTACTGAAGACATGTCTCCCTTCGTAGCATCTGCAGGTAACTGTGAAGAGATGATCCATACTGAAGCTCCCCTTCACTGCTATGGCCTAGAGATCAATGAGCTTGAGTCTCCTCTTCCTGCTTGCTTTATGCCATTCAGGAGGGTTTAAACTTTTCACCTGAAACATGGGTTATTTTCCTTATGTAGATAACTTGTATAAGGATCAATTGTGCATTTTTGTTCTTGAAGTCATGAAGCCAAAGCTCTTCTAGGGATTCATTATTAAAACCATTCAGAGGGCTGTGTAGGTGAAGAGCAATGCTACTCTCACCTTGTAATTGTGCAGAGATCCTGTCAAAGCCATCAGCTCAGGAGCTAGTGTTAAGTCTTCTGTTCAAGTGAGTTAGTATTGAGTCAGTCTTTGCTTTTGCTTCGAGAAGGGGTGCTCGGGTACACAGAAGAAAATAGAGAAGTTCTTGCCCAGACTATGGCTCTTATGGTTTATGGTACCATTGCCACAGTCTGGTTCTCAATCCCTCAACTGTCTCAGACCATTTTCCTGGGACTTCTTTCCTTAAATGGAGAGGAAGTAAATTCTGTGTGTCTGGTACAACTTCATAGCTGGAGTGGCTGTGCCATCATACAGTGGGTGAGAAGGCTGTAACAGGAGAACAAATTTCTTCAGCTGGGGTTTATCCAGATACCAGCTGGGTGATCAACTAACAGAACAAAGGGAGGATGTGGTCTGAACTTGAAAACACTTTGGGCAAAGTGCGAGGGTGACAAAAGGAAGCAAACACTCCTCTAAGAGGCTTAGTTTTGATGGGATATGACACTGGATTGTTGTGGTCACTGTTAGCAGCAAGCTTTCTAGAACTGTGGGCTAGAGAAGTGTTTGAACTGGTGGTGGAAGACGCTGTTGCTGAAGGATAAGTGATTTTATAAATGTATGTGGCATGATGTGAAAGCAGGATGAGTGGGCAGGGGCGTATTGCACACTAAACCAGGAAACAAGGTGGCCTATTGGTCAGGTGCTGCTTACTGCGCAGGAGTAACTGTTCATGGTAGCTCTGCTTTGAGAAGCACAAGTCTCAGGTTTTCTGCAATCAGCATAGGATGCTGAGAAGGGAAAGTAGACCAAAATACTCCTATTTTCAGGCCGAAGCTTGGCCACAGGCTTACTGTTGTGCTTTTTGGCACACTGAGAATTGGAATATTGTGATGACAATGCAAAACAGTTTCAGTGCCAGAAAACAATGGGAAGTCCTATGTGGGAAGCTTCACTTGCCTGCTGTTCTGCCATTGAGGCCTGTTTCTGACCAGCGAAGGGGTACTTCACCCAGCAGCATGGAGCATTCAAGGGATATTTGCTGCAGCTGAGGGAGTGCTCTGACTTACAGGAAGGGAGAACTTAGATGAAAATACAGATAAAACCTGAGAATTTTTAAATGGCTTACAAGTATAAATGCAAATAAAGGGCATTAAAAACTAACCTTGGAAGAGAAGGGATAAGGGCAGTAACTGTGCAGTATTTAATCACCAAGGGAGCAAAATAAAAATCAGTAGAAGCTAGAAATTAGAAATGACAAGAATGAAGCCAGTGGAAGCAAAGCCTATAAGCAACAAGGCTAGAAACATAAGCAGCTTTTCTTAGAATGCCTTTTGGTTTTGATATAGTTGAACATGGCACATGTCCATTACCAGCTGCAGATAGCAGAATTGTTTGTAATGAGAGGAGGGGGAAGTGTTTTGTAAATATTTATTCTGTGTTGGTGCTGGTGTCATATGGGGATGATGAACTTCCTAGGCAAACACTAAGGGGGATTTTAAATAGCATCTATTGGGGTGAAAGATTTTTTTTTTGATCAGCAGTCTTTAGTAAATGGTGTTTGTTATTCTGTGAAAGCCACCTTAAGGCATCTGTGATCTGCTCTCTGTCAGGCTCTGGACTGCCAGGGAGAGCCTGGAAGGCTGGAAGAGAACCATCTCTGTGCTGATCCTTAATGTCAGGAAGGCTGCCATAGCAGTCCACGTGTGAAATAGTGAAAGAGCAGAGAAGTAATTTGCTTCTCTGTAAAACAAGCAAGAAATCCAGGTCAACAAGTTCAAATCAATTTGACTGGAAGTAGCAAAAAAATATCAGTCAAAAATTAATACTTCTCTTTTTTTCCCTAAGATCACTGTTAATAGTTGCTGGCATAACTGTAGTGCTAATGGGATCTGTAAAGCTTACGTCTAGAATTGAAATGCTTAAGGAGGGCATACACTTAAGTTTGAGTAATCGTGAGCCCCTTTAGAGAGCTGCCTAGCTTGCGAATTTCCTGGAACAGCTGTCAGTGTGACATAAATACTTTATAAAATGGAGCTGGAGAAATTGCCCTTTTAGAGTGATTGGAATAACCTAGTTGATGAGTAAAGGCAAGTCTAAGTTTCAGGAAGCTTGAACCATACAGCATGACAAGAGGGAAGACTTCTGCCAGCCTCTAATCTCATTCATTAATAATAATAGGTTATGCACAAAAGTAACGGTATTTTCTTGTCCAGCTGTGATTGGTAACTTGCCCAGCTGTGGGCATCATTCCCAGGTAGCTGGACAAGCGCGATGGTTGAGGCTGTTCATCAAAATATTTCCCTTTCCAGTGGGCAGATGCACTCAGCAAGCTTTTGACCCCCAGGCTCAACCGCTGCCATGTCTACTGCACGGAAACCATCACAGCCACGACTGTCCCCTTCCACCAGTGAGACAACCTTCTTTATCTGTTACAAACATAGCAAGTAATTAAACTAACCCCATAGCTCAACCTTTCATTAAGTGCTTTTCAGATACTATTTACCTAACTATACACTCAGAGTTGTGTGCTACACAGTCACTTACTGTCTGTTAAGCACAGCAGCCTTACACAACCTGCTTAAGCAGATTATTTGAGATTCAATTGTAGAGTATCTTTTGATGATACTCAGATTATTTGGCATCAATTCTTATGAGACAATTACTGCATCTTAGAACTGGAAATGCTGATTGGAAGGTCATCTGGTTCAGCTTTCTCTTCAAAGCAGGGCTGTTGTGGATCCTAAAGCAGATCAGATAGATGCTGGGTAGCAAGATGCTCTGTAGCAGGGCAGGCTAGGATAAGCAGCAGTTGTATAGCTCTAGGTGAAAGGTGATGTTGCTCCACTGATGCTGTTGAGCAGGCACTGGGGATGTGAGGTGATTGAGCCCAGACCATGATACATTTCATTCATAAAAATAGTCAGACATCTTGATTTATATACGCTAATTTATGATTAATCTTCTGAATACATAAAAGAAAATCATTGGTTTAAGAAACAATTTTGCTCATGTCTTAAAGACAGGCAAACCTGTGACAAACACTAAGTCCTAAAGCTTGTTGTAAAAAAAAAAAAAAATGTTCAGCAAATTCTCCCCTTTGGTCTCTTTGCAGATGTACAATTTCAGTGATTTGGGTTGCTGCCATTGAAAGCTGAAAACTCATTCAAAGCTGAAAAACAGGCTGGGAGGAGAAAAAGGCTGGATTTATTTTTTACACATCAACAACAAGCAAGAAAAAAAAGTGTAAGAGCATGAGATTTCCTTGTTCTGAAAGCCTGAAGGATCCAATCTTTGGAAGAATCCATTTAGTTACTATGGAAAGATGTAGGTGGGAAGTGACCTCCATGGAGCTCTAGTCCAAGCCCTCAGGATAGCTTTGTGGTTAGATCAGGTTGTTCTTAACAAACTTACCTAAAAAGACTAGAGCAGTTAATTCAAGCATGCTTTTATGAAAACACTCCATTTCAGGTTGTATTATTAATTCAACAAACCATTTTTAAATGCTGGTTTTGCAATCAAATATTCTATTTTATAAATGACAAGTAAAAAAATGCTTCATTCTCTATTTCCTAACAAAATAAAATATCAATTAAGTATATGAATTAATGTATAACTCTACAGTGCTTATATAAATATGAATAATGTATCCACAAAGTTAAAATTAGTGCCAGTTTTAATGCAAAGTCTATCAGCATATTGACATAGCTCTCAGCCAGTGACAGTAAACCTACCAAAATAAAGTACAACTACAGAATGAAGATTATTTAACCTGTGATTGGAGTCAGAAATTCATAGCTGTTTGATTTAATTTGGAACACTCTCTGTCTGTGGAGATGGAGACTTAGCTCTGCTCTGAGTGGGCTGGTACCCACATCCCTTCCCATGGGGCCAGAGCTACAAAAGTGTTCAGCATTGGGCTCTTAATGTAGTTTCTGCTTTATGGAAGGCATAGAGTTGAACTGGAAGAGGACCTTTATTTGGCTACTTTGCAATGGCTTTGATGGCTTCTTGGCTGAGCTGTCCACTATTCTGTTAATACTAGATGGCAGCTAGTGTTAGCAGCCCAGGCGTACTCGTGAAATGCATCTCTGCATCCTCCACATGTAGCACTAGGGGACATCTAAACCCATGTCTTGTAGGTGCTAGGGTAGGGACTGCTGTCTCAGCCAGAGGCATCATTGTTCCACAACTCAGACTAACACTATTCCTATCTTCCACCTCAAGATGACTCCACCAGGATGTTTGAATTGTGGGCAGGTGGCTGAACTCTGGCTCTGAAGCTGTCTTTGCTTGTGACTTTATGGTCATTGGTAGGGCCTGTGCTATGCACACAGATGCGGCCAGTGTGCAGGGTCATGGAGAGGGTAGATTAGACATACGATGGGCAGAGGGAGCGTTGCAAGTGCCAGCACTATTTTATCAAGGAGACTGCTCTGTGCTCTCCAACACCTCATATGAATGGAACAAATAGCAAATGTGCTCATTTGAAGCTGTTGCAGCTTCAAGCAAAACCCAGCTATGTCACCAAAAAAGCTGCAGCCAGTGTGGAGCAAGGACACCTGTGCAAGCCCACATTCCTGGGAGCTGCCACATGATTGCTGAAACTGGAGCGAAACCAAATGCTTTGTGAACTGGGATCTAGCAAAAAAGTGATCCTAGTGGGCTAGAACAGAGGACCCCAAGGAGAGACAGAGCCATTGATATTGAATGTTGTCTTCTGTGGAGGTGACGGGGTAGCATGTGACTGAGGAGCTGTGATGGGCTTTGGACCCCCTTCTCTACCTATTCTCTTAGGTGCATGTTTTAATAACTGAAGGTACCACAGTTTTCCCTTTCCTTTCATGTTCTGTGAGGAATACGTAACCTGGTGTGTCTCAGGGGCACTGTTGGTCCCTTCCTTAGTTTGGCCTAACAGCTGCACAAGCAGAATTGCTTACAGCCTCCTCCATAAGCAAAGAGCCTAGTGCTTATTTTCTAGCAACGTACTGATACACAAACATTGCAGTTAACAGCACCATTATGGCTGTACCAGTACCCTGATTCTTTTCACTCCAGCTAACATAAGAGATTCTGGTGCTTCAGAATTTCCTTTCTGAAATAGCTTTCTTTTTTCCCCATAAGAGGTGTTGTTGGAAGCATTTCTCTATCTTTCTCCTTATGTTTCAATATTTAAGACACATGCTTTCTAGGGATGCTGCTTGACAAGGCACTGAGTCTGCAGTTCACACCTAATTTTTGGTAGCCTTTATCTTTGTGAGTTTCTTGAGCTGATTAGACATCCTTCCTACTCCCCCACCCCCAATTTAACTCACAAAGATAACAGTCTAACAAACATTAACCATCATTCCTTCTTCTTTGATTAAGCGCTCCATGTGCCCACATGTGCTTTTTTCTTGACAAGTTAAACCAGTGTGCATGTTGAGGAATCATGCTGTGCATCTCTGTGACCTGGCTCTGCAGTCACGCTTTCCTTGTTGGTCTTCTGCTCACTAGAGCCAAAGCCTGGCTTGGCACCGTACTGCTAGAGTGAGGTGAACCTCTTCTGGCTGTATTTGCCATCTCTGGTCGTGGCCCTTCGCTGTCATGGGCTGAAGGGCTGTGCACCATGCACCTTCACAAGGTATAGGTGAAACGAAGTGTTGGGGGGTTGGATCAGCACATTGTGTCCAGGCTGGTGATTCTGTGATGTTTTCTATCAGCCTAATGAAGGAAGGGACACTATAACACTTGTAGCAGAGGAGGAAGGATCTATGAGCCATGGTCTTAGGGTTTTCAAGAGGTTTTCAGGCCTTGCTGCTTGCTGGTTATGTTTGTGATGGAACGTGTAGAGGGAAAAACACTGAGAAATAACTGAAGTATTGAAGACAACAACATGACTAACTTTGAAGAGGAGTTTGTCTGCCAAAGGGTGGTCCATCACAAACTAAACAGTCTCTTCTGAAGCTCAGAAACAACACAACAATCAGATAGCAAGATGGAAAATGCAGTTCCTTTCCTTGCAATAGCAGTGAGTTGTTGTTCTGCTGTTGCACGTCTCTGTTGCTGGCATCAGGCTTGCTATGGGCTTGGGGGTGGCTCTGAAAACAAGGTTGCAAATCTGCTTCAGTACAAAAATTATACAACTGGTAATGTGTCATCAGGGTACAGCCCTAAAAGTACCAAGTTAACACTCAGAAACTGGAAAATACTGGAATTAACATCGCCTCTGTGCTGTGCATTACTGACCACTCTAATTGCTTGATGCCGTAGTAGACGTCCCCCCTCCCCTCGCAGCATTGATGCATCCTGTCCAAACTATTGTTCTTCCTGTCCTTATACCTCCCTCAGAGATGAGTTCTTTTTCTGCGGAAACTTAAAATACAAGTGCTCCATAGACAACTGGCACAAACCTAGCCAAACAGCCAAACAGCGTCTCCTGCACTTGCAGTCATCCAACCCTGCCTGGTGCATCCTGCAGACTAGGTGGCTTCTCAATGCGCTTGTGGACTCGTAAGAATTCCCTCAAGGATTTTGACAACCTGAACCAAATCTGGGGTATGCCATAGCACATGAAAAGTGCCAAGTAATTAACCTGTCCTTACATCACTAACTGCCATGTTTCCAAATATACAATAGCTCCCCACAGGCATTGCTACTAAAGCATCAACCAAAGATGACTTCTTTGACAGCTCCTTTATCTTCTGCCTTGTGTTTGAATTCTCAGTGTATGTCTAGGGACTCTAATCCATTTGTTCTTGCTTCCTCTTTTCATATGCCATAAATATCCTGCTGGCACACGTAGACAAAGGCCATGTAACCAGCACCTGTCAGACATTACTAACACATACCATGTTGGTGTGCTTGGTCATGCACTTGCATCAGCCACTGAGATCAGCATTGAGTTCCCCTGGGAAGCTGTTCAAGTCAGGATGACAGAAATCTGCCTGGGCTCCGTTGTCATGGGAGAGTAGAGGGGACTAACAGAGTTGAGGAGCTGAAAGCTCTGAAGTTGTCTAAAAACAGCTAATAAGCAAGGCATCTCAAGCTAAGCAATGGAAGACTAGGAATTAGATAAAATTTGTAAGACCTGGTATTGTTGCCTGTTTTAACGTGTGGCAAGGGCTAGCTGGAAAATGTTTCCTGCTCACTGTCTTTCTAAGAAGCTGCAAAAACATTCTAGAATTCAATGCTGTTGTTAAATGTTCAGGCTTCAAGCTTCTCAGAAATGTTACCTTCCAACAAGACATCTTAGAGCAAATTACATTTTGTCTCCTGCAAGGACCCGCAGAGCAATGTGCTCATCTATCTGCCTGGCTGTGTGCCAGACATCTTTTTAATGAACTGCATGGCTGGAGTGATTTGAGCTTTCACCTTGATAGTTCTGATGGCAACTCAGGGTACTGGCAGGTGATGTGTCAGCCTTGCAATCACACCTGGCACATCCACAGCACTCTCTGCGGTCATCTTTACAGCAGAGCTTCTTGAATCTCCCAGAATTTGTGACAGAAGGTACTTCGTCAATAACATCCTGCTGCATTGTTGAAAACTTTGTCTGCTTTGCCTGCAACTCCTCTTCAGTTCTGCAAGGATGTCATTTTGCAGCTGAGCTGGGGCTGTGGTGTAGGGTGGTGGTTACACAAAGCTGCTATGCCACCCTGCATTTTGCATATGCCTGCAGTTCTTGGAGCTACTGTGCCAAGTATTTTCTTCTCAACAACCCTGACAGCTCCTTGCTCATGATGATTATGGTCGTGTCTTTCTCTCACATCACAAAGTGCCCAGCTGTGAAAAGCACTGTGTTGGTTGCAATCCATGAAGTTAACACATAGGTCACTGCATCTGTTACCTACACTTCAGGCTCTGTAATAAGAACCAAGCATGGGCACCTGGGTGCAAGTATGCCTGAAAATCAGCCCTGGGAGGCTCTGGGCACCTCTGTGCTGGTGGTCCCAAAGCCTCTTTTGCTGACACCATTCCCCCTTTTGCCTAGGAAGTCTTTACTGTGCAGAGAGCAGCACTCGGGCCACCCGTACCAGAGGCAGAGGAAGACCAGCCAGTGCTCCTGTGTCTCACTGGCGCTTCAGAAAGTGGTACGGCTGCCCAGGAGAGATCAAACCAACTTCACACCATGTCTTAAAGCAAACCGGTGCTAGGACATTCTCTGGGGAGGCACAAGGTATGTCTCAATCTCCCACAAGTGGAATAGATTTTGTCCCCTTTCTCCTGCAGAAGAACACAAAATGCTTTGGGGTGCAAGGTACCTCAAAGGTATCACTTTTGGGGTATCCTCAGCCTGGGGGTAGCCTAGACAGGCCTCAAATGCTGCTGCAGGTAGTTGTCAACCACCACTGTGTCCCTGAGCTCCTAGCTTGGCTTCCACTTCTCCTGCTTGCCTTGGCCTTGTGGCCTCAGCTTTTTCCTTCCTTGTAGCATGCCCATCTCCCCTCACACACCTACAAGCACAAGCCTGTAGCTCATCTGCTCTTTACCACTCCCCATGGCAGACATGGGCTGCTGCTTGGAGGAGTGTTTGCCCACATATGCCTGGTGCCCCAACTGTGATGCCATCCCCTTCTCGTTCCACCATTGCCAAGGCTGCTGTACTAGGGCCTAGGGCAGACCTGGCAAGGATGCCCTGCCTGATGGGTGAGTGACATCTGCCTCCGACCCCTACCCACCCTCTGAGGGCCACCTCAAGGTTGCTGAGCACAGGGGAGGCTGGAGAGGAGGGGGCTCTGCTGGAGGGAAAGGAGGGGACAGAGGAATGTCCCCATGAAGAGGCACAGCCCTTGGTGTGGTGGAGGGGGCAGGTCACAGGAGTGGGCAGCAGGGCCTACCAGGTGGGTAGTGCTGGGGTTTTGTGGGGAAATAAACTGACTAAGCAAAACACAAAACAATCCCTCCTCCAAACCAAGCCAAACCCACCGCCACTCAACCCACAGAAAAAATCAACTTCTGTATTTCTTTTTATTATTGTTATTTATTTTTCCTTCTTTTTTACTTTCTATTTTTTACTTGTCTTCTTTTTTCTTAGTGTTTACTTTTCTTATTTCTCTTTTTTGTTTTCTTTTTATTTTTTTTTTTCCTTTTTTTTCCTCTTAATTTTTTCTCTCCTTCTCCAAGTCCTATGCCCCCCTCCTTTTTTTTTTTTTTTCCTATTTTTTCATTCCTTTTCCTCCCCTTTGGCCCTGGAGCTCTTCATTTCCCTGGTGCCCTACAAGCATGGATGATGAAGGGAGACCTCAGGACAGCTTGTCCCTGTGCCCCACTTGGCTCCAGCAGATGGGCACAGGCAGCCCCACTAGCCAGTCTTTCGTCTCCACTCACCACTTGTCTTTGTTAAGGAGGGTAAAGTGCAGCCTGCCTTCTTACCTAGGTCTGCTGACCTTGCTAATGTCCTCTGTGCTCCACCAATGCCTCTTGCTCCAGGCAGCCCCCTGTCAGACAGCAAGTACCAGCTCTTCTTTGCCAGTCTGTGGCCCACCTGGAAGGCGGACGTGTCCTGCCAGCTGCGCTAGCTACATGGCTGGCTTAGCCCTACTATCCGGCAGCTGGACCAGGAGGAGAACCATGGCTGTGTTCCCAAAGGTAGGGGCATCACCCCATCTCCAGGAGCAGAGGCAGGCATCACCCCAGCTGGAGCAGCACCAACTGTTTCTCTGCCCTCAAAAGCCACAGGATTGCAGGAATGGTGGTGGGATGCATCATTTTTGGGTCTCTAGTCTAAAGTCCAGCTCAGAGCAGGACACTCATAGCAATAGAGAATCCTGGGATTTAGGGTTTGTGCCCTGGGCAGCTCTTCCCATGCTCCACCACATTCCTGGAGAGGGAAAAAGGAAAAAAAAAAGGCAGA
>WEIS01106308.1:0-13684 GCA_013389965.1 Todus mexicanus | reverse complement strand
GCTAGTTATCAATAAAAAAAAGGACATCAATAAAGATCTGAAAGTCTCAGATATCATAAAAACATGAAAGGCATTGCTAGAAACATATCAATGATACCAGTAGCCCCCAAATTTTTCCAGCTTCCTTGATTTACTCTCAGTGCCAGCCATCAAAGTTTCAAATGAAGAAAATTAATTACTTCAAGAAATCCTTGTTTTTAAAAGTAGTAAAGAAACAGGTGAACACAGATGTCAAGCACTGTCAAACCAATGCATAAAGAAATAAGGTTGTTCCCACAATACAGAAGTTGAAACAAACACTTCCCTTTTGCAGGCAGTTTCTTTGTGAAGGAAACTACATGAAAATTTACCAGGGTTGATACCTCACATAGTTTTATAACAAAAGGACTGTTCTAACTGTGTTTATTCAGCATTTGCCTAGTCCCAGTTGGTATATGTATGTGAATTTACATATTTATTTTGGTTTCTATTGGTGTGCTCATTGAACTCTATGTGCTGAGAGGGCATAAGTTTCTAAAGGCAAAATTTATTTTTATTAAATATACTTCTGCTGTATTTACTGTCATCTGTAAGTATTGCAATGATGCCTGCAGTATTCTGTCAAGTGTTAGGCTATATCTACAAGGTATACTGAGAAATATTTTTTCATAATAATTGAATTTAATTCATTTAACTATCCTTTAGTTAAAAAACTACAGCCTAATAACAGCAGTTCTTAATCTAAACCAAACTACTCTCTACACATGTGGATAAGACCATCACTATGGTAGCAAAACACATGGGATAAACTCCTGGACCATTGAAAAATCTGGTCATACAGAAAAATCTGTAATACAGAAGAGATCATGAGGTTTTTGTTAAATGCTCTGACCTACCTCTGCTCTCTTGCAAATGTTTTTCCTGTTGAATTTGCCACCTATCTTAGAAAAAACTAAGCTTATTCTTACCAAAGTAAAAGACAAGAACCTATATCTTTACACCACATGTTTCCTTTAAAGGAAGATAATGTGTTTACCGTATCTGTGATTCCTCATCTTTCTTGGGCTTCATCGCCTTGGCTTCCCTCCCATGCAACCTGGTATTTGCAAGTTCAGTACTTTACACTGAAAACAGTGGAGTCAAACTATTTTCTTGGTTACACAGACAGAATTTCACATATGCTCTGTATTGATGTCTTTTCCTGCAACCAGAAACAAGGACATATGAACTTAAATCCTTTGGCACTCCACTGGTATAAAAACACACTGTCCCACTTTTGAAAAACAGTTCAGTCAATTTTCTGAATGAGTTTCACACGAACAAGAGCATGTGTTCCTGATGTAAAACCCAGATGCAGAAGCCACCCCTCTCTGATGAGAATGAAACACTAGCCAAGGTTTAAACCTTAGGGAGCAGAACAGTGCTGGACAAATAATGCAGGATTACAGTTACAATATTAATGCTAAAATATTACTATCTACTTATGCCAGACAGACACAAAAAACATTTATAGAGGCTTAGGAGATTCACAAACACATGACCCAAAACCTGAGCAGCTAATTGAAGCTTTGGACTTATTTCTACTGTTGGTGAACACTTTCTTTCTGATTATGAAATCCTGAAAGGGGCGTTGTTCTTGGGAAAGTAGATGCAAAGAAGAACCACCTCTTCATATTACATACCTTCCCTCTGCATTCAGAGCACCCATGCACTCTATAGGTAATCATTCCAGAAAGCCAAGGACAGACAACACAGCTAGGTTGCTGTTTCTTATACATCATCAGAACATAAAGCTTCATTCAGCACACAGTTAATATGATAAAAAAAGCAGCCTAAAACATTATGCTACTGCTTTGGAAAAACTCCAACAACTTCACAACAGCAAAAAACCAACCCAAAACCAAAACAAATCAAAAGCTTATGCCAATCTTCATTTGCAGTTTTGTGAGTTTACAAATTTTTCCTAGAATACCAATCTCTATTTTATTTATTCACATTAGAGCAATTTCAAAAATTCCTCCTCAGCCATGTCTCATCATGTCAAAATTATTCATCTTCAAGAAGGCTTCTAACAGCCTCTGGTTACAACACCATGACATTTCTAATAAATTATAAGGTGAAAGGATAATTTAGTCTCCATATCTAATTAATCTTTGGCTTCTTAGCAAAACGTAGTTCCAAAAATAATGCGTCCACTAGTCCAAAGGAAGCTGGACTCCAATAATCAGTTCACCTCACTCTTTCCCTGGAAATAATCAACATATCTGAATGCCTTCCAGTTCCAATCAAACATGACAAGCCTTAAAGAACATTTGAAAAGGCAGCCTGAAGTAGCTTCTTTGAACTCTCTGGTCTTCTTGTGAAGAATTGGAGAGCAGACCAAGGAACGCATTAGCATCTTGAAATGGAGACAAAGGAAGAATTGTAATGAACATGCTTCAGACTTTATTTGGAGCAGAATCTTGCACATTTTCTGTAGACTAACATTTCCTGAAATCAGTGGAAATAGTCCATTGACTTCAAGGCTACTAGCGTGCATACTAAGGATAGGAGTCTCCATATTATTATGTGGACAGCAGGGGCAACCAACATAAACTTTTAGACTTTTTACAGAACAGCAATCAAGTTGATGGCTTTTGAATTGTGGGTATATGAGTACCAGGAGTAAGTATTCTTAAGAAAAACAGCTTCATGGAGCCTAGTCTAATCTGAAATCAGCCGTTTATAAGAGTAAATATTGGATTTTTGTTCATTTAAACTCAGCTGACTGCTCTATCTACAAATATGTATTGTGCCTTATGCACACAAGGTCAGTGAGATGTTTTAGGTGTCGAGGGGGAAAGTTCTCACATTTCTGGAATAGTAGAGGGAAGATTTATAAAGTTTTTACTGGCCTGAAGGAAAGAGAGAAAGCAGAAACATCTGTCAGAGTCATGAGTGGATTGTTGGCTAAATTCATTCAGCGGAGGAGTCTGAAATAGATCACCTCTGCCTTCAGCAGTAGGCGTTAGTGGAGTCATCAAAAATAATTACTACAGGGGAGTCCAGGACATACCTATAGGGAAAAAAATAGTCTGAAAATTTAAATTAGTTCCACAAAATATGGACAGAGAAGCCAGCAGTTCTTACACTCCTGGGCTCACACACTGTACTAAGCTCTTATGAAACAAGGACAGAAATACTTTTCATTTGATTCTGAAATAGTACTTACGAATATGCCATTAGAGGAGAGGAAAATTACAGAGAACAGAAGTCTCTACGAATACACCTATGATCACACTACCCAGAACTTCTGTGGTAAAACACCCGCCCAAAGATACAAGTGTGGATTTCAAACATTGATATTGCCTGTGATGTTTCTAATGTGATCCAGAAACTCACGGGAGCTGACAGAAGCAAACAAGAGGCGGGGGGGAGGGGAAGAGGGGAGGGAGTAAGGTTCAAACAGTTGGATAGCAGTCACAGCAGTATAAATTGAAACCACTCTCTCCTTTTTAGGTTTTGAACAAGATCAAAAGGGAGATCTGCAGTTCCCGAGATGCTCCATCACAAGTATGTTTGTGCTCACCACTTGGCACTACCTTATAAACAAGGTACAGAACACCATAGGAACAATGACGTGGCCATTTCCCACAGAAGACCATTCTCTCTCCTCGTAAACAAACCCAAGGCTGTGCGTATTCTTTACAGCTGCTGTGGCCTCTCCTCAGGAGCTCACATGAAAGTGCTTTGACTGTGTTTTGCATTAGCTTGCTTCCAATGCCGAACGGCCTCTGGACTCCCCAGGCGCACGCTGCAAACCCCTGCTCTGGGAGAGGAGCCAGCAGGGCTTCAGCATCCCCACAGCTTGGGGCTCACCTGGGCTCCTGCAGCCCCGCTGCACAGACCCCGACCCTCAGGCTGCCTGTTGGGGCAGGGAAGACCCCACTTCAACTGCATGATCAATGGCACGCCCACCTAAGGGTGTGCTTGGCTGGGGAACACTGAGCGGGCCAGATGTTATCCAGAGGGTACGCTCCATCAAGCAGACTGAGCATGTGGGAATGGTGACACTTGCAGCCAGAGGTGCTTGTCTGAGCCTGAGTGTTAAAGCTCTGGCCTTCCCACTACACCAACAAGTTTCTATAGTTAAACCAGTGAGGTTCCAGGCACGTGCAATTCTTCAGGGCTGTTGAAAATTGATTAATCCCATTTTGGCAATGGTCATAGTCTCAAATAAAATGTCACACAGAAATTATTCTAAATCGTTCCTTTGTGAGGAGCTGCTCCTAAACTGCGCTTCTGTTGTTGCTCCTGCTGCAGGCAACTGGCTGACCCCAAAATGGACAGGCAGTGCTGATTAGCTTGTACAAAGGCAGTGCAAAAGGTATTCAGAACTATGTATCTCAGACTGTACCTCCTTTGTCCTGATAGGAGGCCAGCTATTGATACATGCAAAGGCAAGGATAACTGGCATGCAAAAAAAATAATTTAATATGCAACAAGCTCACCGTAGCAATTTTTGCAAAATAATACGTTTGTGGCAATTCTGCTAATTTATGTTCTGGTTTTCCTCATCTGTTTTCAGCAAAATATCCCACTTCACCTTTCTACTTTGAACAGTAGTGCCTTTCCCTGGAGTCCCAATACCATGTTGTATAAATTATTTGTATTCCAGCTTGTAAATACTTTCATAAGTAAAAAGATGAACACTTAAGAGCTGAATAATCCTAACAAGCCCGGTGTTATTCCATAGTTTAGCTTTTTAGGGAAAATTAGGCATGTATCAAAGTCAGAAATCTTTCTTATCTCACAGTCCATAGTCTTCCAACTGAGCCTTTCAGCATGGGGACCACTCTGAGCTTCTCTGGACATGTCACTGTAAAGGTGTGGCAGGTGCCTGGGTGGTTTGGCAGGAAACTAGAGTTGGAAAAGCACACTTTCTTTACCATATTCACAAGTAATGATTTGATAAAACAGGAATTTAAAGGGCAGAATAAGTGCTAAGTTACTTTCCATCCAGACTTTCTGCAGGAAAACAGTCATACAGGAAGTTGGACACGTAGGACTAGAGAACCCACTGTCTGAGAGGAAACTGGGAAGAAAACAGTTAAGGCAATGTCTGTTTCTAGCTCATACCACATTTTAGTTTCTGACTCTAACAGACACACTCACCTCAGACCTGGATCCACTGGAAAAATTCGATGCATTTGATAAAAACAAGATTTGAGACTCTGTTGTGGTGAGAATATGCTAAAAAAAATCTACAAATTTAAGAGCCATCAGAGATTCATTTCCCTTCTGGGTTGAGCTAAAGCTTGGGAGTGGACAAGAGAAAAAAATAGCTCCTGTAATTGAGCTCTTCAGAGTAGGACTTGAAACTATGTCCTGCCTACTCACAGAGGCTGCGTAGGACAAGCTTTCATTGCCCCACAGGCAAAGGCACAGAAAACCAGAAAGCATCCTGAATTATCAAGAAAGATTTTGGGGTGGGGCAGGGAGGACAAGAGAAGAAACAAACTAGTTGGCCATGTTTGGAGAAATGACCAGCTTCTAAAGGATGGAAAACCACTGCCATCTGTCACCATAAAAAAAATAAAATAATTAAAGAACTCCCACACACACACTCATGCACACAAAACAAAACAAAAAAAGAAAAAAAGAAAAAAATCTACCCAAAACCAACAACCAAGGATTTGAGAAAGGAAAGGGGCTAAATCACAAAGGGTAAAAAGCTCTAGCAGGAGACCTTTAGGAAAAGTCTCTCCATCAGAGTGCTAACAGATATGAACCATGTGGAGAATCAGGTGCAGGTAGGCAGGTCGAGAGGCGTCAAAAGCAGACTAGATTTTGTAGTGTGTTTCAGACAGGGTGGTGATGAAAAAAAAGCTGGTCAAAATCAGAGAATGGAGAGTAGCCCTTTGACGCTGGGAAGGAAGAGGTCAATTCCTTTAGTTTGCCTTAATCTCTGCCAGTCACAGCTATGAAGAGACAGACCCTCTTGACACTGATGTTGCTTTCCAAGACTCATAATTTTATTCCTGCTTTCTGGAGGTTAGCTTCAAGCAGGAAATCATTACAAAACAATCTATGTCTGACCAGAGCATCCAATGCACAAATGCTAGCAAGGTGTCATGAGAAGCTATTCTAATCATGCATGTCTAACACGTGGGAAAAACACAACTGCTGCTAACACTTCACA
This sequence comes from Todus mexicanus, assembly GCA_013389965.1. Taxonomy (NCBI): domain Eukaryota; kingdom Metazoa; phylum Chordata; class Aves; order Coraciiformes; family Todidae; genus Todus; species Todus mexicanus. The sequence goes on along the minus strand of WEIS01106308.1, from coordinate 7,524 downwards.
TAAAAGTAAGAATCAAATGCTGTGTGTCTGACCTAGTCTTCCTCCTAGAAAGGATGGCTAAAAGCTTGCTCTGCAAGCTAAAACTGAAACCATGTGGCATGGCTCAGCTGAAGAAATGAATCTCTTTGGAGATGCACAATTCCAAGGGGACCTTTCCTCACTAAATAGGGAGCAAAGGATGTCCTGAGCAATTCTTCCTGACAAACCAGGGGAAGAAAGTCTATGAAATGAATGCAGGGCACAAAGGAACTTACCTGCATTGCAAAAGGTAACTTCAGAAGGTTAGGTCAATAAACATGAAGTACATCAATAAGCCCTCTTACATTTTAACAGCCCTTACCCAAACAAGACTATTTCATTTGGATAGTTTGCTATCAGAAGGCCAATAGTTTAATAACATCACATAAACAGCAACTCAATTAAAGTTACCTTAGCAGTGTATATATACTGTTCAAATAACTCTCCCAAGCAACATAAATGGTCTTAAAATAGCACCTTTTATAATTGCAGAGGAGAGCCCTGAGTGAGCAGGCCCTTTACCCACAAATTCTGCTTCCTTGCCCTTCAAAATGCAATTGTATTGCTTTTAAAGCTTTGGCATATTCTCAGGGTTTTTTCTCCTGGCTCTGCAATGAGATCAGGCTAAAGGAAGAAAAGCTATGTCGACACTGCAGTGTCTTAAGGACTATTTTTATTGTTCCTGGTTTATTTCTGACCTCCTGATTTTTTTTCTGCTTGACCTTTTACATGAAGACAAAGAAAATAGCACATTTCATCTGCCAGTTCAGTGCATTTTCTTTTCTTCGCTTGCGGAATTATAGGGTTTTAAGTGAATGTCAGCTATTCTGCCCGCAGGCTTTCACTTCACAGCAAGAGTATACCTGGCCTTTTCTTTCCTCACTGGTAGCAGCTTTTGTCAGGAAAGGGAATGTTTACCAAGCAAAACCAGCACAGCCTCTCAGAGTTGTGCTGAATGACAGTGTTTGGGAAGTGAGTTTCCCCCGGGAGTCAAAATTGGTGACATGTAGTAAGGTATTTTCTCAGTGCAATTGGCTTGTTTACCAAGCCTGCACATTTTCCATTGTGGTTCCTTTGAACCATGATAATGAATGACATGCAAGCACCTTCCTAATAGGAGGTGGCCTCCTGCCCAGAAACTGCTTTCTTTTGCTTTCCTTCACCACCAATTCACTCTATGGCTCTAAGGGTATGGTCCCAACATTAATGCAGATGCTTGTGTGCTTGTACTGAGTCAGAGAGAGATAGAAAAACTTGAAAGTTTGAGAACCTCATCATTATATTAGCATCAGGGCTATGTTAGCAACTTTGCATTTAGGGATGCTGAGAAAACATTACACTCCCCTCTCCTCTTCCTCACTCTCACAGTTCCCTAAACTCTCAGCCATCAAACCTGGCCTGCCTCCAATTCTCCTCCTTCTTATACTTGCATCCAGAGCTTTTGGATCAACAGGAGCACCAGGAGAGTCAGAGGTAGGACATTAAGTTAAGTTGCACAGAAACAGGTTCGGGTCTCATCAGCTTCAAACAAGTCTGCAGCCTCTGAGAAGACTGAAAGCTGAGGAGGACATGGTGCAGTCTTCACCTTTCTGTGGCCCTCCCATTCTAACCAGACACTTGAACTGCCTCTTTCAGCTATCACAACTGCTCTCAGAGCCTCCTTTCTGGCAGCTCTGTTTGTGTCTATGCAGGTAAAAGAGGTGGAACCTTATTCCTATGACTCTGCTACAAAGAGGAGCAATGGGCACCAACGGGAACACAGGAAGTTCCACATGAACAGAAGGAAAATACTGTTTACTTCAGGGGTGACAGAGCACTGGAACAGGCTGCCCGGAGAGGTTGCGGATTCTCCCTCTCTGGATATATTCAACGCCCCAACTCCCAGATGCATTCCTGTGCAACCTGCTCTAGGTGAACCTGCTTTGGCAGGGGGGTTGGACTAGATGATTTCCAGAGGTCCCTTCCAACCCCTTCTGTGATTCTGTGAAAGAGGAGCCAGCAACAGCACTGGCCTGAGACAGACGCTCTTCCTTGTGCTTAGAAGTTACTCCTGAGACATTCCATCCGAGGGTCTTAGCACCCAAAGGCCTTGAAGCCTTTTAAACAAGCTGTTTAAAGAAGAAGGACATAGGTATCAGGGAAGGTGCTGGATGGAGGTTTGCCAATGGTGCAACAGTTTCTTCTTAGGACTCCACAGGTTCCTCATTAGGATGCAGGCCACCTCAGCACCAGGAAGGGGGGCAGCAATGTGTTTGTGCAGGTCTTGGGTGAGAGATACAGAGTGCTCAAAAGCTCCACGAAAATCTCCCTGGCTTCTTTCTCCCTGTCTGATTATATAGCATGGACACAGATATTCCATAACCTGTTTTAGACACCTGCTGTCCACAGTTTGCGGTTGTCCTGCTGACCAGCCTAGAAGCAGATGTAGCAGGCAACTGACTCCACCTGACAACAACCACATGGCTAAGGCCTTACCTGGCACTCTTCTTGGTTTACATCACAACAGAGGAATCTAGAGGGTTAGTCTGAGCAACTACCCTCTTCACCCTCTCCTTGGGTGCAATGAATGACCTGTGGCCCATTAACTATCAGACAGAGAATAATATCTTACTTCATCCTAGTTACTCCGCGATCAAAATGACTGAAAGGCCTATTTCCTGCCTGTGAGCAGCTTCATCCAAGTTTCTTCCACGCCTGCAGTGTGCAAACCATTAGAATCTCCTGCCAAATTATAACATTTGCAGTCAGTTTTTAGAAACAATGGAATCATTCTCCTATTTGCACAACTGCAACTACAGGAAATAAAGTCCCAGTTAAATTAGCTTAACTGGTATTTACAGACTAATAAAAATTTCCTTAAAACAAATTTGAATGTCCCCAGTTTTCCCCATGTATTCAAAACCCAAACAATGTTTTTCTTTACTCAAAACAACTAATTGAGCCCTCAAAATGACAATACTGCTTAAGAGGTATTCTTTGTCATGTGGACTTTAAAAATAAGATTTATTTTGTTATTAAAGATTAAATGAAAAATATTTCCTACTACATTTCTATTTTCAGAGCTTAGGAGGGACTGTTGGTTCAGCCCATTGCTTCACTCTATTCCCTCCCTGTGTGCCTGTAGTGAAACACTTCTTACAACCTCATACATGCAGAAAAACTAGACCCCTTTAACAGCAGTTAAAATAGTACAAGATATTCCCATTATTTCCAAGTACAGATGCGATAGCACTGGTAAACATGTGCCATGAAACAAGGTCAAGAACATGATAAAAACCACAGTGGGTCAAAAATGGCATTTAGGACAATATCCTGTGCCTAACAGTAGCCAGCAATGGATATCAGCAAGGACTAAAAGAACATGGAAAGCTCAAACAGATATTCTGTAAAATTTTGTGCCTACTTTCCAGGGATTTGTGTATGGCAGATACCTTGAACTGCTGCAGTATCTTTGTGCCTGTTAATTCTCAGGACATTTTTCGTCCAGGAACCTTCACAGCCCATTTCTGAAGGTCTCAGAACTTCTGGACCCCACTATATGCTGCAGACAAGGATTGCATAGCTTAAACACACAGCAGCCTGTGAAGACATTATCTCCTATTTGTTTTGAACTGCCACCTGATGACTTCATGACACACTCACCTGCTTTGGTAATGGAAGCAGCAGAGAAAAACTCTTTCATGTTGGCTTTTTTCTTCCTACTCTGAATTTTATTGATGTCTATTATAATCCTGCTCATCCATCTCCTTCTACACTGCAAAACCATACCCTACTGCTTCTGGTAAAGAAGTCTTATAAGAAGAGGAATAGTCAGCTTTCTACCACTACAGCACTGAAAAGTACACTAAGTTAATTCTTCCATCAGAAAAGTCACATTTCTCAGGTTATAAGTAGCAGTGTGTAAGTGCTAACTACTTTACATTAACTGCTTATTCACATTCCTCTTCTCTGTGGTAAACATGAGGTACATTATCCTTCAGGCAGAGTGAATCATCATCGAAACAGAGATAAATTTTATCATGTAGTAAGAACACATACCCATGCAGGTGCTAAAGAGCAGCTGACACACACACTGCAAGTTCATGTCTTACTTTACCCATCAGCACCTAGACTTAGTCCAGCTGAAGTGACCTTGCGTGGAGATGCTATGGTACAATCTTGCCACACAGTTCACTGACATTCCAGCCACTCAGACCACTTCAGCCTCTGCTGACTCTTCTCTCCTGAGCTGTAGCACCAATGTGCAGACTGGCAGGCAGCCGTTTCCTCCCCACTTCTCACATTCACACCCCTAAAACCCTGCCCTCCTCTACCAGAGCCTGGCGTTCACGCCCCTCCCAAACCAGACCCTACTGAAAGACCAGAACCCCCCGGCAGTTGCTATAAACTCTATAGGAATGCCAGAGCACAATAAAAGGTCTTAATCTTTATGGATGGTTTGCCACCACATCAGGTGTTACAGTCTGTTTGTGGTAAAATGGAAGTGTCACGCTGTGCTGGTGCAGAGACAATAGTGGGGAATATCACTCATATCAGTGGTGTCTGTTCCTGTTGTGAAGTGACAGGATTGATGGAGAAACTCATTACAGTCATAACTTTGTGTAGCCTTGTAACTTCTAGCCATGTAACTCTTTCAGTGGTATGTCATTCCCTTAAGCAGGACAGAATATTCAGTACATGGGGTCTGATACACAGAAAACCTCCATTTACAGTTGGGAAGGCAGGCTAACATGCTGACAACACTCTGGTCGGATGGAGAAAGGGAATGCGGAGGAGCCTGCTTGAGGAAAGGAGAAGCCACATTTCCTAAAATAAACAAAACTTTCTCAGGTATCACACAAGCTGCTTTGCCAACAAATAAAGCTATGCAAATAAAGGCAGTTGGGAGCTATATACTGAAACTCTGACTGAGATCGGATAAAAACTTTCCTTCTAATCAGTCTTCATGCAATAGCGGAGTAAACAGTTGCAAGATAACTGCACATTAAACTATTTTGCAGACTGCAACTCTTTCTGTTGAAACATAGATCTTTGTGCAAATAAGTTAATTACCCACAAGGGTTAATTCATTTATAACAAATCACTGGATCGATAACCCTCCTATTGCATGCCTTTCAATTGGTCATGGGCACATCTATCTAAAACCTGTCCTACCTATTTTCTGTTCTCTACACTGACCTGACTATTTACATTCCCTTTGTGCTACTACCCTCTCTCCTTCACAGGATGCTGAAGCAAACCAATTTTAGGGTCATCCATGGAAGAAAGAGCATTATTGAGTTAAGGCTAAGGTCATGAAATTCCTGGTAAGAGTTAAACCCATATGACCTTTAAGTATGATTCCAGCCAATTTCATCTGAGTAAGGCAGCCTCTCCCACCTTTCTTTTTCTGTCTTCCTGAATAGAAAATGTGGTGCTTTCATCAGTAACAGCCCTCAGAAAGCACTTCCCTTGTTTATCCTAAATAAAGTGGACTTTACCAGTCATTGCAAGAGACAGGATTCCTCATGTCAGTCTTCTGTGTTTTCTGAGGTTTCAATATCCTCAAGCAACCCAGGCAGCTCTTTCTTTGAACCTGTCTTTTTGCAGGTTTACTTAAATGATTTACTGCAACTATTAAAAAGTTAAGCTAGATTATCCAACAGTGTTTAACCATGTGGTCATGAGTCATTAGGTCATGGTAAATCAGGCCAAGCACTTCTTGTAGGACTACACCTGTGTGCTAATTTTAAAACAGGGTCTCTGCAGTTCCCACTTTGTCAACCTATGACACATTTCTCATTAATGCTTTGCTAGCACAGTTTACCCACAGGATTGCTCAGGACAGATCAGTGCTGTGTAGCTGTAAAGAAATGATGTGCTGAAGGGAAGTTCGAATCTTAAATTTGATTATCAGTGCACAACAGCAGCTACTTGAAGTTCTCCCATCTTTCACGTTCTTAGTGTTGATACAGGTTATCACCTGCTAAGCCATGAGAGAGTCACACAGTTTAGTATTACAGAAGGAGGGCAGGGAAAGGACTTTGAGAGACTGTACAGATCAGGCCTCTGCATAGAGATAGGGGTGACATTATTTAGACTGTTCCAATTGATAAAAACCCTTCTGAAAGTTTTCCCAAGTTTGTTCTTGACCCCAAGTGGTCCAGATAAATTAAGTCAATCTCATGTTCATCCTCATCCCATTTTACTACCTTCTAAACAATACTTACATTACAATACTTTACTTACATAATTGTCCAAGTTCTCCATAATTTATACAAGCCTGATGACTGTTTCAGCCCTTTCTAGGAAATTCAGGGCCAGTCTATCCTCCATTTATTTCAGGTAATTACATCAGTTCTTTGGAAATGCTGACATCACTGCACATTGATTGATCAGAGATGCTGGAATAAGGAGAGGCACCGAAGGAACTGGAAGAGGAATATCCTGCTTTTGAGGCCACAAAAACAGCACCGGGAAGGAAGAGTGTCACATGAAAGCACGTCTCCTCCAGACGGCATCTACCCGGATGACAAAAGAAAGTTAAAATAAATGTTTATGCCACAGGAAACAACAGGAAAACAGGAACTCTCCTGCATAGCATCAGGGAAGTAAATGCACATTTCTGAAGGAGGCTCTAATTACAGTTTTTTAGCTATTTGAAGTCTCCTTAAGCTTGCAGTGTTTCAGAAGCAGAAAAGGAAAGAATTGTCAGTCCAAAAGATACATTGCATCTAGACTCTTTCCCTTTTTTCTGCCTTCTCTGCTTCTCCTTTAGAGTCTACCAACAGCTGCCCAGGATGTCTACAAATAAAGTAGTGTTTCCTGGCACCCTTTTCCAAGATAGAAATTTTGAGTGGCTTTCAGACGTGTTGCTTTAAGTGCCCATGACTACAGCCATACTCAAAATTTGTTCTAGTTCTTTAATGTTACCTTCTCACAGAAGTTTCCACTCCTACCACGCTCATTACTAGAACCACACTCCTGCAGCATCTAATACCCTGATGTATACACGTACATTTACAGTGTATTACTTTACCAAAGTCTGTCTAGGTTTTTTTCATACTGTTTTTGTCAGCACAATACATGAACAGGCTATTTATCTTAACGGCCCCCAAAAGATAATTATAGCACTTTTTAATGGTATTTGGGCACTTGGAAAGCACCCCAGGGCCTAACTCCCACCAAAATGTATTCAAAGTAGGCACCCATGTCTAGACAGTTTAAATGCCAATCTATTGTTTCCTATAAATTAAGCTTTCCTGAAGGCCAACAGACAGAAAATGTTCCTGAGGGATCTCTCTCCTTGCCTGTTCACCTGTTTCCACCAACAGGTCCATCATTCCAGCATGCAGTATGTGCTGGGAGTTGCAACAGCCTGGGGTGAGACAGTCTGGTAGTTTGACCATGCTACTGATGCCAAATTTATGAAACAGCAAAATCTTTTGCTACTAAGAAGTTGGATGATATTTTTAGGACTAGTTGAAACCATCTGATAACAAACAGAAAAAAAGAAGGAAAAAGAAA
>WEIS01106292.1:0-10305 GCA_013389965.1 Todus mexicanus | reverse complement strand
AAAAAAAAAAAAAAAGGAAACTATAAGATGAACCAAGACATACATCCTAACCTCACGTTTCCTTCTGAAGAAAACAAAGATGAAGTAAAACTGAAACAACATCCCAATTTTTTCAGGAGGTTGGTGTTCATTTCCTCACCCAGAACATATAACAAAGGACCTTGCCCACCAGTAAGGCAAGTGCAAACTGCAATTCAGTCAAATGGGCAGTATTTTTACAACAAGGCTCATCCTAATTTTCATTTGGGGACGAAGAGAAGGAACTGCACCTCTGTGGGCTGATTTGTGCCCTTGGCTCCCTGCACTTGCAGCCTGTGACCAGACCCTTCAGGAGAGCCCACCCTTGAGCTTAGCTGAGGACAGTCACCCTTCCTGTGAGCGTATTTCTGCCTTGGAAGGACTCGTGGGCTTTTTTAAATGTTGAGCTTGCTATCTCATGATCCCAGACGTACTTCCATGAGAGTAAAGGAAACATCGCTGGGCTTTGCTGGGACATGAGGCTTTGCACCCGCCCTTTCCCTGCTGTGTGTCACCTCGGGGTGCCTACAACCCTGACCCACCAAACCAGTATGCCTTTGCCCCCAGGTCTGAGCCCAGGCTACTCCCAGCGATGCACAGTCTGCATCTCCATTTCCCAGTGTTGCTGCAGGTCCTGCTGCTGCTTTTCACCTTGAGTGCTGAGGACAGTCGGAGCCAAGGGCTGTAACAGGAACCAGGACACCGCTTGGGTGAACATTGTTGTTAGTTTCTTTTTAACATAACAATCTAGTGAGCCGGCTCAGCTAAATAAACACAGCTGACCAGCTATAACTGTACTGGGACTGTCACATACCCGTGGCCCCCTTCTTCCTTGCTGCCAGCCGAGCTCTCTCCCCTGCTTCTGCTGCTCAGAGCATCCCGGGCCCTGTTCCCCCAGGGCCAGGAACCAGAGCCCAGCTAATTGTCCAGAGGCCCACCAAAAATAAACAGAAAGCCCTTAAGCCTGTCTCCCTGTACACCCAGATTACAAATTCCAGCCACTTCATATGATGTCGTTCCAATGCATTTCCAGTGGATTTTCAGCACTCCAGTTGTTTTTAGAGCTGCATAAATTTTGCCTCTGTAATCCCCTCAAGCGCCATGATGTACTCTCTTCTCTCTTGGCTGTAGTACATGGCAGCCAGGCCAGGATGAAAAGGCAAGTGAGACAACATCCTGGCTTTCATTAAATGGTTGCTGCTGCCAACTCTCCCTCTTTGCCTCCTTTTTGCAGGCTGGGGGACCAGTGCAGGGACCATTTCACTAGAGACCAGCTGGAGCACTGTGGCCAGGGATGGTCAGGGGTACTTTCAGGCAGGGAACACTACCCTTCCCCTTGTCTCTACACAAGGTTGAGACCAGCGTGAGTGAGACAAAAAGGGGAGGAAAAGTGGCAGAGTTTCTCCAAGGTCTGCAAACCCCGCGCTGCTCCTGGCCATGCAACCCCAGCAGAGGCTGTGGAAGCAGGAAGGAGCTGGTGCAGCAGCACAACATGTGAGCAGGCAACCTCCATTCCTCCAGAAACCCCAGGTTTTGTTGGTTTTTGGGGTGAGGACATGGACCTTCCCTGCTCCAGCACAGAGCTCTGGAGGGTCTCCAGGAAGCAGTAATGACAGCCCCAGTGGGCAGCAACAGGCCAGAGAACCAACATCCCTCCTGGAAAACCTTATCTTCTGCCTTTCTATGAAACACAACAATCAGCCAAGCACTGCCCTCAGGGCCCAGATGACGCATATTGTTAATGAAATGATCTATATTTCTAACAAAAAGCCATTCAAACGAAGGAGGATTAACATGCAGGAAGGTATGGGACAGATGATAATAACGCTAATGACTTACCCTGTGTGGGTACTCTGCACACTGACCCTGTGAGAGACGGGGATTAAAAGGGAAGAGTTTAAACCACAGAGAGGACCAAAATAGACAGATGAGGGCAGATCCAGAAGATGTAAATCATTGTGGCTCTGTTGAATTCAGTGCAGATATGTCAATGTGCACCCAACAAACATCCTGCCTCCCACCTCGTATCCCCAGAGCCTGGGGTTCTTGTATTGCTCAACCACTCAAAATAAGAACAATCAGCACCGAGTCCCTTTCCCTGCTCACTTCTCATATTCAATTTTCAGCGTGTCTCCCATTTAAAATTACCTTTTCTCCTTTTTGTCCTGGCGGTCCCTAGGAAAGAAAAGTGGTAAAAAAGCCCTCAGTAAATGCAGTTCAGTGCATGCAAGAGGAAAGAGATTAGGAGGAGGTGTGATTGTGAGAGATGGGATACTTACAGGTTGTCCCCTGGGACCTGCAGCACCCTTTAAAGAAACACAGTCATGAATGCAAGATTGATTTCCATTTACAGCGACAAGAAGACAAAATTTTTTAGCGTATGGAGTAGGTGGGAACTCAGCTTTTATAAACCATCATGGAGAAAATTTCTGAGAGAGATCTGGGTTCCCTTTGTTACGCTGGAGGAGTGAAAAAGCACACATGTTCTGGATGCACCACGGGGGGGAATTATTTAAAAGAGAAGGGAAAAATCATCAGGAAAACACACCCTTCTTGTTCCCAAGACCTCAGTTGACAGCACATTGCCTTAGTTGACGCACTGGGATTGAACCAGAAGCAGACGAGGCTGAAGCTTGAGCTGCAACTGCCTGAGCTAGGACTGAGCAACAGGGAGATGTCAGCTCACTGCTCCACCAAGGAGCGGGAAGGTGGGATCTTCAACATGTGCTTGCCAGAGGGTTATACTGACACTTAGGTTCAAAAAACAGAGTTAGCAGGAGAAAACATTCAGCATTTCAGTGAGCAAAGGTGACTATAGAGCTGCTCGTTTGGTACACCCGTGTTTGGGGATTTCATCAGCAGAGATGTCAAGAGGAACAAGACCACATTTGGGTTCTCATCAAGTGCAGCTTAAGTTTATCATTTCCAACCAAAAGCATTTTAGTATGATGCACATATGAAACAGAGCTTTGAGAGTGTGTGTGGGGAACCATGTAATACAAAAAATATGGGGGGTTTTGTTGCTGTTAGATAAATTGAAAGCTACCAGATGGGTTTTCAGAAATCTTTCCATCAACTTTTACTTCTGCTATGAGGCCGACCACAAAAAATGTCAGCTCCCAGAGTATATTTAAAGAACGTAATTGCTAACTGCAAGGAAAACATATTCCATGCATAACAAGAGAGTTGCTGTTGTGACATAATGTAAAAATTACAGATGTGCACCCCAACACTGCTATTACGAAGTTACAGAATTAGGGATGCAGTTAGTGCATTAGCTGAGCTGGGATCGCTACCCTGCTTATGAGCTCATTTCCAGCTGAGAGTCAACGTCATTTCAAACCAACACATCACCTGCAGACAAACATATATTTTCTTTTACCATGTCCCCTTTTTGTCCAGGATGACCCTGCAAAAGAACGAAAACAAACATCAGCTCCGGTCACTGCACTCTCTAGAAGCTGTTGACTTAATTCCCTTACCCCCTGCCTTGGGAGGTGCCCACAGTTGCCATACACTGTCAAGGAAGATGCAACGCCATGCATGTGGAGCTTTGCTCTCTCACCTAACAGGACACTGCTCCCTGCTACACAAAATGCTGAGAACAATGCTCTGGAGGATGAATATGGGGTGCAAAGGCTCTGCAAGGCACAGCTGGGATGTGGTTAAGCCCATCCCAGGCTGGCAGAGCAGCTTCAGCTGAGCTCAGTGCACTGCACTTTCATGGGGCTCCCACATGTTCCCCTAGGGCAGTAGAAAGGAGATGCTGAGGGGTCTCTCCAAGGGCAATGTTCCTCATGGCAAAAAACCAGGGTCCCATTGTAGGAAATTAGATGCCAGAGGTATGTGCTACCAGCTCCTTCTCCATCACACCACGGCTAGAGGAAGTGTGATGGGGAAAGTGGCCAGGAGGCTGCCTGGAACTAGGGGTTTCACATCAGCTGGCTTTGTAGAGAAGGAGCTCTATTTGTGCCTAGCTCACTAAAGGATGGGAAGAACTTGGTTTTTTCTCTCTCTACTGCTAAGCTGATCACAAGGTTTTTTTCGTCTTCTACTGCAACTCTGCAGCATAAAAGTGAAGAGAAAGGGTCAACTTCAGATGAAGCTGTTGGCTGAATAAAGCAGAGGGCTGAAGTCTAGGAGAGCTGCTGCATCCATCTAACTGGGGTGGAAGTGCCTGCTGATGCTTTCCTCACAGCAGCCAGGCTGTTGCACTCCTGAAGTGCTATTTCATAGATTTGCCCAGAAAGGAAGCAGCCAAACTCTGCCTTCCCTAATCTCCTGACTCCTGCATCGTCCCCAAGGCATCTGTGGTATCCTCCTGCCTGCCAACCTTCTAATTTTCTTTTAATCCATGCGTGTGCATGACATTGCAAAATAATCCTCTTAAAAACATCCTCTGTAATGCTCAGGCTGGCAGGACAGTGCTACCTGGCAGGAGGCAGGGCAAAAAGCCTTGAGAGAAGCTCTTTGCTTACCGGTTTGCCGTCCAAGCCAATAGGCCCCTGAAATAAAAAAGGGGAGAAATGATGAGAAATGCTTTCATTGGGGTGTCCATCCATCTGCTTCACTAAGCACTGGGTGTCACAAAACCACATGGACTGGGGAAAGGGTGCAGAGGTGAGATGACTCTCTCTGCCCTCCTGCCAAGTCCTGACAGGTCTGTGACACACTGGGTACCAGCCCAGGTTTCCGATTTTTTCTGCAGGGACCTGCACACTGCCAGTCCACTTCAGCAGCAGTGCTGAACATAAGAAGGGAAAGGAGGAAGGATTCACGGCCAATTTGCAAAAAACCCCTCAACATTTCAAATTTTGCGGTGTCCTGTCAGCTAGTTGAAAACCAGCATTTTCCTCGAGACTCTGAATTTAAAAGGCATCCATCTTTGGGGGAAGAGAAATTTTTACAAATGATAGAATAATAAAAGTGTCCCAGGGAAGAGGTGACATATGGCTCAGCAGCATGTTGAAGGTAGAGTTTGATGAGAAACAGGCTCTGCAGAGCACTGTCCCACCCTGCACTTTCTCATGAGCTGAGCCGATTTGTTTTCTGCTCCTCCGAAAGCCAAAGACCACAAAGACCTGGAGAGATCTGCTTCTCCTCAGCTCAGGGGCAGCTCACAGCCCCCCTTTTCACAAAGGGCAGAGCCACAGAGCCCGGTCAGGTGGTTCGAAAGCTGCCAATTCCTCCCATTTTCCAGACATAAGGGTCTCCCTCACAGACCTGCTTTGGCACATCGTGTGTCCTGGAGCAGCAGCTGAGCTGACTGGCAGGAACAGGGATGCAGGGGGTGTTTGTGTTTGCCTTAGGCTTTCTAGGGACCAGGATAAATGCATATGAACAAATAGCAACCATCTGAGTTCTCCAGCAGCCTCAATGCTTCAGAGAATGTTGCCAGCAACTGTAGGACTGAAACGAAATTTGCTTTATCCTCTCCTGAGCTTATTTTCCAGTCCCTTGCCCATCTGTAACAGCATTGGAGAAGAGTCATCCCCTCCCCTTCATGCTTTTTGTCTTTTCCCTTTAACATGACCAGGGTGCTCAGCTGAGCATGGCCCACAGCTGACCTGCATCAAGCAGGGCCTCGTTTGGATCACAGACGCTTGCTGCTATTGCAATACCACCTAAAGGCTTAATTAAGGTTGGAATGTCACCTACTGAGGGGTTATTTTCTTTGTTTAGAGGTATTTCTCAGGATGGTTTTCTTTTCCTGAACAGATCTGGCTTCAACTATGTTATTTTAACACTTCAGGGTTTTTTCTTAAATTAATTTCCGTTTGGAATTGTGTGGTTTGGGTTTCTTTTATTATTTCTTTTTTTTTTCCCGCAAGTATCATTTAAAAAAAAAAAAAAAAAAAAGAAGAAGGAAATATTACTATTTCCAGTGCTATCAGGTTAAGTCCATGGTTTCAGACGGAAATTATGAGATACAGCAACACTAATGAGGCTTCCCAGTAATATCACAAATCCATAACTCATAAATTAGCAGTTGTACTTACTGGGAATCCAGGAAAACCTCTTGTTCCAGGCTGTCCCTGGGAAGAATGAAACAGAGACAGTAGTTTTAGAGCAACTGAAGTGGATTTTGCTAGACCCTAAGTCATCTCTATGGAGCTTTTCTTCTAGCTTCTGCCCATTTATCCTGCAACTCTCCAAAGAGTTACCCAAGACTCAATTCTCTTCCAAGGGGAGAGCATCTTGGGAAGGAGGGGAACTCTCGCATCCCCACTCCAATTTGTATAGGGCCAAGAAAATGCTGGAGCAGGTCCAGCTTGGACTGCAAACAGTTTCCTTGAAGTTCCTACATTAATTAAATAGGTGTCCCTAGCCCATATGCTAGGTTTTTGGAGTATATTCCAGAGGCTGAGCTCATTTTATGGCAATTCTTGCTGCCATAAACCAGAGGCGTTTAATGCAGGATGCTGCTCTGTGCAAGAGAAATCTTGCAGGTCACTGTATCTAAATACAACCATCCCTCTTCTCCTCCTCCCCTAATCCCACGCCCCAGTACGTTCATTCTCCTCACAAATAATTCTGGAGAAGAGATGATTTTTTTTTCTATTCTGGGTTGTTGGGTTTTTTTCTCCTCTAAGAGCTAAGAAAAAAAGAAGAGTTAGTTAGAGTTACGAGAAGAACATGAGCACCAAGTCCTTTCCCCCACCTCTGCCTGGCTAAGCCAGCATTGGCTACCAGTTTGCGATCAGATACGGCAAACACTGGCATCGGATGCATTTGGCAACTCCATCACCCACTTAAAAACACCAAGATAAAAAAAAAAAAAGAAAATGTGTTTGCTGTTCATTTTGCATAGTTCTTCAGTTTCTAGGACCTGTGACATCCCAGGTCACAGTTACCCTAGATTTGTGGGTCTCCAGCAAAGAGACCACTTTGTTTCAGGATTTTTTCACCCCAATTTCCCCCAAAATGTGTGAGCCAAGTTAGGAAGCAACATGGTGCAGACTTCAGTAGATCTGGAAGCACAGCCACGTAGATGGAAGCAGCAGGATGAGGTAAATCCTGTACCACGTTCATCAAGTGACCGCTGCGGCATCTTGCCTTCCCTGAAAGCTGCGCTATGACGCCAAAAAGCCCAGGTTTCCTATGCATCCTTGTGCTTTGTTTTGGTGAAGAAAAGACTTTCTTTAGCAATTTGAGATACCAGGACTGGACTGTTTGAGTCCCACAAGGGTTTCCTAAGGAAGAGGTGGGTATAAACAAGGGTTTGCTTCTGAAAAGAAATGCACATGGGTGCAACTCTATCTTAATGACAGAATGATCCCATGTGTTGCCAAGGGAAGGGAAGGGGAGGAGGAGAAGGTTCCACTGGGCTACGAGGCAGAAGTTTGCCACAGTAAAGCAATGATCACCCCTTGGGAAAGAGCTCAGAGTCACATTGACAGGGAAAACCTTCACCTTCAGGTTACATCTCCTCCAGCCTCCCAGAGAAAGACTCGGTGGAGGTGTATCCCTTCAGAGGATGGGACCAAACAACCTCTTTGCGGAGTCTGAGGGATACCCCTACCACTAATGCCTCATGTTGCACTGAGGCATTCTGGGTTTATATACAATGCTAGCAGGACTTCATCATGTTTGCACTGTTTTTTCAGTTCTGCGAAGCTGAACTTGGTCAGCTTTGCTTTGCAAGATACATATAAAGCCACCTGGTCCGGTTGGCCAGTGACCAGGAGGGAAAATAGGCCGTAAATTAAAGGATCTGTCCACCGCTGGTTTCTGAAAAGGCAAGAATCAAGAAGAGCCTAGCCACAACTCATTAATTTTGGTTCCCTGTTGGACACCTCCCCGGACAAGAAGTGCTAAAAAAAGAATTAGGGAGAAAACCTGGAAACAGTGCAATTTGGCTTCCTCTGTAGACTGCAGCCTGCTGCCTCTTTCTCCGTGGAGGACAGCAGAGTGATTTGCACGGTATTAGGCCAAAACAACAGTTCAGCAGCGAGTGATTCCAAGAGACTGTTTTTGTTGGGTGGCTGTTTTTCCTTGTCTTCTTCTTAAAATGTTGATCGTATGAAGTATGCAGTCCCAGGAGCTGCCAAATCATGGAGACCGTCTGTTTCTGCCACTACCGGAGCATTGTCCCTCTCTGGCCAGAAGTTAAGCAGCTCTGAACTCGAGTGAAAACTTTAACCTCCAAACAAAAATCTGGAAACTATTTGTCATCCCACGTCTTTCCGAGTGGCCCCTTGGCCAGGGTTTCTGTGTTTGTCTTCAGTGATCAGCCATCCTTTCGACCTATCACCAGCTCCCCGGGAAACTGGATCATCTTCATAGTAGGCTTTGGGGGTGGAAGTGTGGAGCTGTACCAGTCCCAGCACCTCAGGGCTTTGATTGGTGTAGGCAAAAGCCCATTTTAAATATCACTTACCATCTAGGTTTTCTGTTGCTTTGGAGATGCAACGTGTTCTGTGCTTTCCCAAACAGCAGCAAAGGCAATGAAACAAAGCAGCAGCACCAAAGCAGACCAGGCATGTGCTCGTCAAGGAAACCCTGGTGCCTGTCTCTGTTTGCAGGACCTACAGCAACAAGGACTGATGCGTTTTTTTCTCCAGTTACTGTAAGGACACTATTCAGAAGACCGAGAGCTACAGCTTGTGAGAAATAGCAAAAGTGACAGGGCATTTACCCTCCAAAATCTGCTGTTTGTGGGAGCAGGGTGGTCTCACTCATTTTGGTGTGAAGAGACCTGCCAGCTCTTTCTCCTCACCTGGCTATGTGGTCAGCAACCATCTGCTGGGCATAAAACACTTGGGGAGACCTATTTGTGTGTCAGGCTTTGGTTCTGTCGCTTATGAAGCTCCAGCATGCGGGGCAGGTGGGCCTGGGAACCAGCAAAGCTGCTTCTTATTAGAAACACTTATCATGGAGCTTTTGGAAAGTTAATTGGAAAGCCAGATGTAGCCAAGTGTTCACACTGCCTAGGTCTCTCTCACTTGACCTCCACTGTGAAACAAAAGTTGCCGGCAGCCCATCCTCTCCACAGGTCAAGGACGGTGCTCTTCACAGGTTAATCAAAATTGGAAGTGGTCACTGGGAGAGAGAGAATTGAGTCTCTGGGTCTTTTTTCATGGAAATCTCTGGTGGAGGCTGTGTGGGGATGGAGTGGGGAGGACTGGCTGCATCCACACAAAAGAAGTGGCTTGAAGGCTGAACCACAGTGCAAGAAACATCCAGCATTTAGGGCAATGTAAATGCTCCAACCCTTCACATCGGTCTTTTTTCATGACCCTATCCTTACAAAAAGCTTTGTCTGGCTGACTCATTGCAACTTGCAGGGACACTTTTGCTGAAAGAGGGTGCAAAATCCTGCCTATGCTTTCCCCAGCTCCCCAGCCAGCCAAGGGACTTTCCAGATCACAGTAGCTATGTTGTCGAAGACTTTCTAAGATTTTGAGCACTTGATAAGGACCTCTAAACAACTCAAACTACCCATCTTTATGAGTTCCCCAGTCACCAGCTTAGCTCTGATTCTGCTTTTCTGCAAAATCAGAGTGTCTGTCCTCTTCTAATGAAACCAAAGGCTGAGATTAGCCAGGCAAAGGGTGTGTTTTCTCCAGAAACGATAGCAGTCCTGTTGCAAGAAGGAAACATGGTTCTTCTTTTTAAATACAGGAATATGGTTTCCCTGCAAGGGAAGGCTTCCTCATTTGTTCCAGAGTACGAGCTGTAATTTCATTATATATAGTATATAATAGCAGTATAAACCCAAGACTGGCTCAGCATGGGAACCACAATATACAGGGGTTTTTCTCTCTCCAGCTGATGCTGTGTCTTACCACCCCTCCTAAGATTTTCCCAGTAACTTGCCCACATCCTGCATCTGGCAAAAATAGAGAGAAGAGCCACTTACGGGTGGACCGCGGGGCCCAATAATAGACATGCCCGCTTCTCCTGGAGCACCCTGTGGAGAAACAATGGAGAAGAAAAGAGGTAAGCAAAAGAGAAGAGGAAAATACAAAGATAATTATATTCCAATTAAGACTGGGTTTAAATGAGGATGCTCAAGGTACAAGACCTTCAGGGCTTACGGCGCAGCTGCTGTTCTGGCCTCCCCCAGCTCTTGACTCACGCTTTGGGAGAAAAATTGTCATTTGGAGCTACTCAGACATGCCAGAAAATAGAAGCTGCACAGCAAGGAAAACTGTAAACACATAAAACACTTCCTGGCAGAACAGAGGTTCTGCCCCACTACAAGTGTGAAAGATGGCCTGAAAGCCTTGCTGTCTTCTTCCTCTGTGTCCAGGAGGACTGTGTCCTGCAGAAGAAAGAAAAGAA
>WEIS01106268.1:0-15008 GCA_013389965.1 Todus mexicanus | reverse complement strand
GTTTTTGTAAAGAGGATCATTGCAATGTAAATGTAATTTTGTACATAAAAATGCTGTACATCCCCAGAATCCAATACTGTAAGTTATATTTATTTCAGTTTAATTTATTTGGATAAGATGATCTTGAAAGACTGCTTGCATCTGCTGTGCATATTTCCTTGTGCCTGGAATGTTCAGCAGCAGTCTGCAGGCATTTTCTTTTCACCTGATAGTGTCCCTGGTCACTATTGTAAAGTGAAGAAAGATTGTTTTCAAAGGTAAACATAAGATGTATTTTAACTCTTACATAGCAAAAAACTTAAGAATTCCAATACTGAATGTCTTTCTTTTTTACCTATGTCTTCAAATCATAGATTGTTTCATTTTCATACTTAAATTTTCATGATTTTTTTCACTTACAGATTTATTTGAAAACCTGTCATGATATGTCCCCAATTCCACATCAAAAAGAAATGGAGGGTCAGCAATTTTTAATTGTCCTATTTCTCTCTGATATCCCGTCACTGTCACATATCATAGCAGGATTACCACCAGTGCTCATGCTCAGAACTAGGCACAGAATACTTTTGTTAAGAATGATAAGGAATGGTTAGAAATGTGGCCTGTCTTGAAATGCAGGATGTATATCTTTGAAGAACCTAACAGTTCAAAAACCATTCTTGCATTGTCTCCTTTATGTTATTTTGCTTATTCCTTGTTCATTCCTCATTTTGTTTATTATTTTGGTGTTTTGTCCATACTATCTTAGTATTATTTCGCCACTTGCCTACCTTTTTTTTTTCTTCTTTTGTTTACCTGTTTCCATTCCACAGGACATTTTTACTTTCAACTCCAGGGCCAGCCTATGAACACCCCTGTATTTCACCTTTGCTTTCTGAAGGCCAATGCACAAATAAGCAGAGTCATTCCCATTTCAGTGATCCCTTTTTTTTCCCCTGCACTTAGAATTTGAAAGCAAACAGCACTCCTCTTATCACTGAAAAACAGTGTATGTGTGGAGCACTCAGGGAATGCGGCAGCATTACTCTGTTCCCATCCCTCGAAGTTAAAAGAATGATGACACCACATGTACCTCATAGTCACTCATACTCGCAGCTACTCTTCGTTATGCCTGAAAAGGAATATATCTCATCCTGAAATCCTGACAGTGTGAAATTGTAGATATGACTTGGACTGAGAGTGACCGTTTTGTGTTCTAACATATTTCTGTGTACCAGCTGGATCAGTCATGTTATATATTTTCACATCTAGCTATTTTCAGGTCAAATAGTTTGACTGTCAAAGTGGTAAATGGAAGTGGAAAATATCGGATAGGTTTATATGTAGATAACACGTCCTGTGCTTTTTCATGCATGTTTTATGCTTGCATAAGTTGTTTGGGTTTTTTTCTGAGTAGACAGTGTTCAATACCTTTCCTTTTCTGGACCTACACTTTTTCTTTTGAAGCTGTACAACAACTGTCACTACTACCCTGTGTGTTCATTATCTCTGGCAGATGTTCTTGAAGGCCCTGAGATACTGATATGGTAAACACATTCCCTGCTATGATTTCTGCTTAGTGTCTAGAATCCATGTGTTCCACACAATGATTTAAAAGTTTCCAATACTCAAAGAGAAGCCAGATCAAAGACATCATTGTATAATTAAATTTTCTTAGACAGTTAGAGAGAGAAGCAGAGAGTAAGACTATTATTACTTAAAGTGTTACTTCTGTGAAGAAATAAACATACTTGCATATAAAATATGTGGACCATATATGGACAGCATAATATTTTAAAACATTTAGAGTGTTTTGAAATAAAGTCTTATTCGCTAAATTGAGGAGCACTAGTGGTAACAGCAGAGTGCAGACATAGTAAGTCTAATTTCTGTAGTCCTTAGAATTCTTAAAGTGTTAAGGTTTCATTAACAAGTCAGACAACTTTATTTTCTTGCAGTATTCAAGATCTATAGCTCTCTCCAACACTCAGAATAGGAATTACTTCTTGATTGCTGCAACTAATTGTTGATAATCATGACTTCTTGATTGCATGTGCTTCATAGAAGGGCTTTGCAGCTCAATGCATGCTTCTGGTTAGCAATCTGTATACACTGCCTAGCACATCCCCGAGTATGCAACACAGGGTGACTTTCATCTCACACAACCTATCACTACCAATTGCAGAATAGAAGTCAAAATATATAATCTAAACTATGGCCAGTCAGTAGTGATGGACAAACATTTTAGAGGCCAGTCCATCCCATTCCAAGACAAGTGTCTTACCAAAGGTAAGCTTAATTACCCTTTGCAATGATGACTACTTTAACTTGATGCTTAGCTTTTAGGGGTGACTGCATTTTAGTATAATGTTTCATCCTCTACAGATTTTTTTTATTATTTTTTTTTATAGAGACACTTGAATTGTATTTCACATTGGTTTTGAGCATATTCACTGAACAGCGTTTTAAACTTTGCCTGATTAAGGACATCAGTTTAGCATGGTGGAAGTGAAAATACGCTGTTGTTCTCCATTCGGTATCAGTGAGAATAATGTTCCAAATAACCAGGAAATAGTGTAAACTTTTAGACTGTGGTGAGATGTGAAAACAGGCTTCTAAAGCAATTAATTTTGGCTCTGGTCCTGATTTGTTTGTCTTGCACATCTCTAATTCTTATCTTAATAGTAAGACAGGATTATTGGCTTCAGACTACTTTGAAGAGTTCAGTTTGAAGAGGTACCCCTCCAGAAAAAGAGAATTCTATCTACAGATAGCATTACAGCTCTTAAAGCTGTGTAGCCGCCGTACTGTACTGGAAGGAGTTGCTCAGACGCTCGACGCCTGTATCAACAGCAGGTGTCTCTGCTTCCCAGCACATCCCGCCGCAGCGCCGGCCCGCCCCTGGTTCGCCTCGGCTCCCCGTTGTTCTGCCGGCCTACGCAAACCGAGCCCTGATTCAACAGCTCAACCTGAGCTGTCGGCAGCAATAAAACCAACCCGCTCTTCTGTATAGAAAAACCTGCTCTAATGGCATGACTGCCACATAGGCGAAGTGCAACAAGCAAAATTCCATCTACAAGCAGAGTAACACTTGCCAGTTACGCAAAGCAGATTTCTCCTCACAAACCCTAATTTGTTAGATGAGCTCCTGTCCACATTATTTATGACTGCTTTTCATATTTAAAACATACAAGCATGTGCTTATTGTGCAGAAGCTGTGTTAAAAGGAGTGTGCGAGGGACACAGGACATTTGGCAGTCTCTTCAGGGCTCTCTTTTGCGGAAAGACACAAGTAGTACTTGCTTAGTTTCACACAACATTTTCCTTCCCTTGCTTCGTGATGCAACTTCAATCACGAATCAGGCTCATAGCTCTACTTTACCTGAAATATTTGGGGAACAAGAAGCTTCTCCACTTAAAGATGCAAAAGTACGTAGAAGTGGAAAAGTAATGATGTCTGTCCGTTTTCTAGCAGTACTGCCGGGGTTGGGGGGTGAGGGAAGCACATGAGGTTTGCTTTTCTGTGGATTTGGGCTCCTTGACCCGGCCCAGGACCAGTTCCTGCCCGTGACACGTAAGGAGCTTTGACTTTATTCCCCAGTCACCTGCTGGACAGGTATCCATCCTTCCCCGAGCTGAACAAAGTGACCTCTGAGGCCCCTGTGTAGCTTTCTATTCGCCTGCAAGTGACAAGAGGGAGGCTATTTGGGGGAGGGGGAAGACTGGGAAGAGCAGCTTCGGAACCGGACAGCGCCCCGCGGACGACACAAGCCCGCAACGCGCCGAAGCGATTAAGTGTCTGTCTGTCTGTCCGTCACGCCGCTGCCCGGACGCCGCTGCCCGCCCTCCCTGGGGCCGAGCCGGGCGGGGCGGAGGAGGGGCTGCGCCCTGCTGCCCCGCCGCACACACCGCCTTGTGCTCGGGTAGCGACGGCCCGAGCCGGCGCCCAGTCGGGCGGGAAGGACCCGCAGGACAGGACAGGTAGGCAGCCACCTGCCCGTCCCGTTCCGCAGCCGCGGAGCCGGGCGCGGGTGTGGCGGCGCATCCCGGGGCGGGTGGGGAGGCGGCATCGCCCCCGGAGCGGAGAGGAGCTTGCCCTTGGCAGACGTGCCCTCGGGGCGGCGAGCGGGATGCTGGCGCCGGCCGCCGCCTTTGCAGAGCAGCCCGGCGCCCGCCCGGGCTTCTCCGCTCGGGGCCGCTGGTGGGGCGGCGCTGGGGCTCCGGACAGGCTCCTCTCCTCTCCCTCGCCCCGATTCTATCGCCTCCGTGTCGTACGGCAGCGAGTCCGGATCCGGGACGAGTCAGTGCAGGCTCTCCGCAGCGCGAGAAGGAACTTCAGGTTTTTTACAGGTTCTCGTTCATTTTCATGGAAAGCTTTCGGCAGTCCTAAACAGTTACTGGGGTGAGGGTACGTACTGAGTTAGAGGAATGTTTGTCTGTATGTGTAAAGAAGCATGACCTGCACGTGAAAATGCGTATCTGTTTAATAATTCGAGTTTGTTCCGAGCATATGTCTTTCAGCAGAAGCTGCTTAGAGAAGTTCTCCGTGGTGTGCATCCTGCACGGATTTTCTTCTGGCGGCAGTCATATTAGTGTAAATATTTCCTATTTTGAGTTTCAGCCAAGAAGTAGGCTCGATCTGGAAATGTAGGCACAAATCAACTAGGGGAAATAAGCAGCTGTTTTTCTTAGAATAAGCAGGGAATGCCGGGCTTTTTGGTAATCTTACAAATTAAATGTTGCTGCCAGTCATGGAGTACTCAAATGCAGTCAAAGCAGACGTATATTTCCTAGAATCATGTAGAGCTCTGGAGTTTTTCTTTTTGACTGAAGAGTGAGTTTAAACCCTGAGTTTGGAACATGCTGTCAGTACTAAAGATGTTTCATGGCATACTTTCTCAGGTTTGTAACTGAGCTTTGTCAGCAGCAGTTTGAGAAGCAGATTAACCCAATGACTGTTTAGGAAAAATGCTTTTATCCAGCAGATGGAAGAACAACAGAAAAAAACCAACCTATAAGTCAGCAGAGTGACATTTGTTTCCCCAAAGATAAGCTGCAGACCTACGCTGAAAGGTCTTAGGTGCTTTGACTGTGTATCATGTCTGATGTGAGCCTGCAATTGAAAGGTAGCTTCAGGCTTCAGTTTCGTTGTCGGCACCCCTAAGTGGCATTTGTGCCCAGTGACACAGTACCGGGAGGAAGGCATATGTAATTAGGTCTGTGTATTCTTGAAGTGCTAGAGAAGTGTGCAGCTGTCTTGAGCTGGAGACAGAGTTTAGGAAAATAACAGCCTGGGTGGCCAGATTATTATCTGTATCGGTTGCTGCTCAATGGTCCTTCAAATGATATGTTATTAGGAAGCCTATTTTTATTTTCCATCTCAAGTCAGAAAGGCCAGCTGGGAAGTTTTACTTTAGATTTTTAATAAACTGTACAAACAACATAATTTAGCGTTCTACTTGTTTGGTTATATTACTCATGCACCTCCACAGCAACAAAACATGGCACCCTATCTAGTAAAATTTATTTGATTTGTCTTACACAGACAACTGTAATCACCATGTAGCCTAGCCATACAATCAAATTTAAATGCATATCACTCCTGTAAGAGATGGATCAGTTGCATCATATTAGCATTGTTTGTTAACATGCTGTGGAGATGGCATGGCTTTGCATTTGACTTCTTTAGATGATGCAGTTTTTTGTCTGAAGTGTTACAGGTTTCTGCTAGAAGATGAGCTGTTTACAGGATTGACGTTGAATTTTTTGTGCCTTCCTCACTGATAGCCATCCATGCCTTGGAAAAAAATTCTGAACTGGGTGCTCAGTGACTTGTGTGAAGTAATGTGGTAGTATCTGTTTAATTCCCCTGGAAATCACTTATGAGAGTTCTGCTGTTTTGAATATCAGATGATGAAATGGTCCAGAGTCTGCCCTGTTCTTCAGGGTCAGGGGTGCGTATGCCAGTTTTCACTCCCCACAGACAGCCCCAGTAGACAGAAACTGTCTAAGCCTTTGGCTTAATAGCATGGCGCTTTAGCCTTTTGTATACCGAAAATGTTGCTGTTCAGCTGTTCTAGCTAAAATATGCATAACTAATGCCAACACTTTAAATGTGACTGGAGGCATGGGATTGTGTTTTCACAGAGTGGGCACTGCAGGACCTGTCCAGGAGTTACAGTGTTTAATGAGCTGTTCCTGCCTTGCAAGTGAACAGAAGAGTCTGACCAATTGAACAGTCCTTCAGTGACTCTCATAACCACATTTTTCACAAAAGAATGTATTTTGTTGTGTGTGTGGGGGCATACACCTAGAAAAGCAAATGCAGTTTAACAAAAGCAGTTAACTCATCCACAGGAACTCTGTATTAACATATTTAAATTTGATTAACATCTAATGGAATTTGGAGTGGTCTTTTGACTGCAGCTGGTAAGGATCCCTTGAATTTATATTCAGATTACTTGCTAGGAGTTTTGCACCATGTCTTTACATATGATTTTTCTTGTCGAGGCATTTTTGGTTCTCATTGAGGGAAGTAAGTGGCTTTTGAGGAAGGGGAAAAAACCCAACAAGCCAGATACTTTGCATATGTGCTACAATTTTAGTAAAAATTAAGAGATGTTGATTCTTCCAAAGAGAATACTGTAACATGGAACGCAGTGTTGAGCACTAAGAATTCAATATAACCCTTTCTTTAGATATGGAGTGGAATGGTGTAGTGGAATTACACTAGTCAAAATTCTTGCATCCTTATTCCAATTAAGCAGTGTCTTCCTTGATGGATGATGCCAGTGGCAGCAGATTTCACTGTGTAGTAGTTAAGTTATCAACTCATTGTCACCAATGGAATTTGACCCTAATTTTTAATATTAAGAGATGAGTTTCCCAGTAATTGGTACTTACATTCCTCTTTGAAGGTTTGAAACATATACTAGAATCAGCATATCATGAATTTAGATTTAACTGCATTATTTTTTCATCTATGAGAAAAATCTGTGTCTTGAAATGCCAAATGTTTTTCATAGGAAAAGATTATTATCTAAAGCCATCTGTCAGAAAAATAGGAGGAATATTCTGGGGAAGGATTTGCTTTACTAAAATAGCTTTATTGATTGTGTCAGCATTCTTGTTAATTAATCCATTCAAACTGTCTGGTCTTTAATTGATGTTTTGCTTGTGTAAGGATTTGTGGTTTGTGCCTTTGGATGTACATATCAGGTTTATGTTAAAATGTAGGTAGACATGTCTTTATGTTTTATCTGTGTTTTGTATCTGATTGTTGGAGAAATTAGCCTATAGTCAACAATGAGATAACAATTCTGAGCCCTTTTTATGTTCAAGACAATGAAAGAGTATAGATTGGGAAGGAGAAAGCATAATTTTAACTTTGTCAATGACTTGCTGTCTGACATCAGGAAAGAAATTTAGTCTTTTTTCTGCTGCCGTAGAAGAGTCTATCTTGTAAGCCTACTAGATTATTTTTGTTGAACACACAGAGGTGCAAGTTAACTCTCACAAAGAAACTTGAATATAAAGACATCATATTAATGTGTCATATTTAAAACAGAAACCCTAACATTAACAGCTGTAGGTTGTATGGCTTTATTATCCCACCACTCCAGTCACAGGAGCTGTACAAGAGCAGAAAAACAATAGCAAAAGTGATCTTACCTTTTATAATATAAAATTTAAGACAAAAGGTGATAGGAAATAAGGAAGGACAGTGAAGTCATGAAAACAACTGTCAAGTCACAGCCATTATTATTCATCAAAAATAATGGAAATCAAAATGTGTAACGGGATTAATGGTAGTTTTTTTCAGGTGAAAGTCTTCAGATAGGGCACAGTGTAGAACTAGTTCTCTGAAACACCGGTACATTACCAATGAGAGCTGATACCATGGCCCTGCGAAAGGAGGGTTCGAC
This sequence comes from Todus mexicanus, assembly GCA_013389965.1. Lineage (NCBI taxonomy): Eukaryota > Metazoa > Chordata > Aves > Coraciiformes > Todidae > Todus > Todus mexicanus. The sequence continues at coordinate 7,104 of WEIS01106268.1, read as the reverse complement.
ATCTTATTAAGCACAAGAAATGTTGGGTATGGGAAGAGATCGTGAACGGCAAGTGGATGCTCAGAGAAGTCATGAACGTAAGCTAATGCAGAATGTGGATTTGTCAGGCTGGACAAGAAAAGACCCAGAAGGGTTTTGCGGTGTGAGTAAATTTGTCCAGACTTTAGACTGAGGTGTCTTGACCCAGCCTGGTGGTTTCATAGTGTTGGTCTGGGAGGGTCTACTCAAAACAGTGTTGGAGGATGTAGAGAAAGGAGGGCTGCTCAAGGCTGTTCAGGGAAAAAAACAAATGCAAACAACCAAAAATGATAGTGATAAAGTGTGTTATGACACATCTGAACAGTAGCAGGGTGGACTGCGAAGGAAAGAAAAATGGACTGGCCAGAAGCCAATACGCAAGCTGTTAGTTTGCTGCGCCATGCGTACTCCCACTTCCTTTGGAAGGAAACCATTGGTTTTTAAAATTTTCTTTACATCACTAGCTTTATGCCGTGAGTTCTTGCCAAATATCACTTGCCACCTCCCGGGGTAGCTCCTGTAAACTCTCTTGTGCAGCACTGTAGCACTAGTAGCACTGCATTCCATCAGTAGCTGTAAGAGACAAATACATGCAGTGCAAAATGATCCAGAGAGACAGTAAGGGCAGAAGGATGTTGTTCTTAACATATTTTGGTCTTAGCCCTGTGAGAGTATTTTTCATTAATGAAAACAAAGACATCCGTGCAGAGTCGCAATGAGTTCAGCATGTTTGCAGCATCTTTTGAAGTTTCTCCTATATAGAAATCTTGTTTATCTACTTTCCATGGCTTTTTTGGGGTACTTGGTGCATCTGAAGAATTTACACAACCAACAGTAACATTGTCACGTGGCAAGTTACTCATCTTTGTCTTGTGGAAAGATTTTGATTCTATCTTGCAGATTTCTGAACAACAGGAGAAATACTCAAGGTGGAGATAACACTGTCTTGGGATTTATCGTGTCCCCAGCTGTTATTTGGAACAAAGTACTCTGCTGTGTAATGGCTTAGGAAAAGTCATTATGATATCCTCTTCCAAGGTTTATGGTGGACCTGGCAGTGGTGTGCACTGCCTGTACTCTGCAGTCACACTGCAGCTCAGCAGTGGTGCCAGCCCAGGGTATTTGTGGGAGTTGCCCGAGAGCTCCCCAGCTCCAGCTCTGTCTTTTCCCATGGGGAGCCAGTATCTTCTGGAGGAAGCTATACACCGCAGTCTTGTTTTGACATATGGTTTTGACTGTTGAAATTCGTATTTTAAGATCAGAGCTACAGAGTGTATCTGCCTTGCCTTGTAGATGCAGGCAGGAGCAGTGAGGTTGTTAGCTGGTGGAACAAAGGGAAGGAATTTGCAGCTTCGATGCTGTGCTTGTCTTCTAAGATTTTACAGAGATCCCACTGCCATGGTAATATACCTCTGAGCTCATATACTGCACAGGTGAACTAAATCAAACTTAATTATGTTTTCACAATTGCTGGCTTCATTCAGAACTTTTGTACTATGGCAGTCTGTTTTTTACAGCTCAGCACTTGAGTTCGGTGTTTATTCACACACAGTGAGTTATATGGCGGCTATTTTATCCTACTTGCCACTTTCTTTATGTGACCCATAGTGCAGTTTCAGAATCAGTTGATCTGGGTGAGAGCTTTTGAATCCTGACTTTTAAAGTTCGACATTGCTGAACTGATTAACTAAAGAGGAGCTAAAGAGTTTTGATCACAGGACTCGGCCAAAAAAAGCCCCCAAAGTGAATGTTTTGTGTGAAAGCATGCCTTGCAGTTTAAGCCCAGAGTGACAATGATTGCAACACAACGCTGTTCATGTGACAGCCAGACAAAGAGGCCATTATGCACGGCTGGCTAGCATCAGATCCTCCCAAAGCCGGTAGTCAGACAAGCTTGGTTGCCTCCAGAATGTGAATACACTGGAAGCGCTTGCATGCTAAAAAAGAAGATAGACATGTATGTGTGTGTGTGTGTGCGCATGTGCCGAACTCTGGTTAAGTTGTAAGTACAAAATGACACAACTGATTTGTTTGTGTATTTGGAAATTGTTGTCAGGAATAAAGAAAGCACCTGTAACATAGCACTGGGGACAGGCATGGTAGAAATAAGACAGAGTATGTCAAGTAGATCCTTCAGTTCCTTTGTTCTGCACTACAAGATTGCTTCCTAGACCACGCTTTTGAGCATGTATAGCTGAATTTTAGTTTCCTCTAAAGTGTTTACAAAATTTTGGACTTCACTGATCTGTCAGAATATACCTTATGATCACTGGAACTTAGGCACAAATAGTGCTTGTGTTTGTTTGTGGGAAATGTATGTTTGATGATTTATACACACCCTTTAAGGGGTTCAAGACCACCAACAAGAGTTAGAACACTTGATACATGAAGAAGTGTCCCGGGCAATTTGTGAGCTGCAGCAGTCTTGGCCCCAAAGGCAGCATACTTGCGTCAGCCATTGTAAATCTACTTAAAAATTGGGATACGGCAGCTGGAGCGGAAAGCTCTTCAATTAGAAGTGTATTTGTTTAAAAACAACTGTTTTCGCCTTTGCAGCCCTGAGGGCTGGATTGTCTTCTCGAGTGCACAGGAGCTGGCACCCGATGGTGGCCAGAGTTGCACGTGATCGCACCAACAAAGGGACTTTGGCCTCATTTCCTATCTACCTTATTAAACTAGTGTTTGCTTTTCAATGGTTTTTGCTCCTAAACACTTGGCCTAAGGGAAACACGTAATTTGCAGGTCAATCTTTGCCTCTTTGATGGCATATCAGTACTGGTATAAGAACAAAGAACTATGAGCTCATGTTCTTTAAAGTATGTTTTTTCATTTTACTCTGACTATTACACTTTCTGAGTTCAAAATATAAAATAATTTCATATTCTACAGTTGTGTTTTGTTTATACTGACACATTTTCCTACTTTGTTTACACTTTCCTAGTGAGTATTTTACTTTAGAGGAGCTTTTGAAGTGCAAAGAGGAACAGAAAGTGTTTTTTGCAAGTGGTGACAGAGTAGTATTAAATAATTCATCTTTTTATTTATTCAGTTCTCCATCATTAGGCTTTTCTTTGGAGAGTTTTTTGTCTATACTTTTGGGAGAGACAATCACCGAAATTGCTTATGCCTATATTAAGACTTTTGAGTCATCACGAATTAATCTGAAGCGGATCAGGCCATATTTTGTGTTTGGTGTAGAAATGATGAATCAAAAAGCTTGGTGTATTGGTAGCTTTATTTCAATACACGACAGAAGTGCCTGAAGAGCTGATGATTTTGTCACTCCCACCTGCACCAATGAAGGGCAAGCTCCGTCCTGCTCCATCCAGCCTGTGCTGGGTGCTTCCCCCAGCAGCCAGTCCTTCCCCATGCTCACATCCCACATGCCAAAAGCATCACTTTCAGGAGTTGTTGCAGAGTCTGTACAAACTTGGAGCTTTTGCTGGAGCTTTTTCTCACAAATCCTTTTTTTTTTCTGTTGTTTTTGTTTGTTTGTTTGTTTTTTTCTCCTAGTTGCTTGTCCCTGAGGATCAAAACTAGAGAGCTTAATGATTTTGTCTGAATTTTACATGTCAGTAAAAATCGCAGCCAATTTTGGCCTGACCCTTGGATACTGTTTTGGTTATTGTTGCTTCTTTCTTTAACCTTAGTCTGCTGGAAGAGTCTTGTAGTTCCTGGAAAAAACACAGGTGTTTGGTTTGGGGAGCAAGGTTGGCATTGCTAGATTCCTGACTAGCTTCTCTTACCAGTGTTTACCATACATATCTTAGTAAATCTTAGTAGAAGGAAATGCAGATGATGCAGCCCTGGTGGTGTCAGAGGGAGACTGAGCTGTCAGTCTAAGAAATTCAGTGATGTCTAAGTCAGATGAATAAGTGCTTGCCGAGGTTAAAGCTGTTTTTTTTCAAACAGTCCTCAAGAAAAATATCAGTATTTATTTTTTTTAACTGTGTTAGAAGGGTGCCAGACTGCAGAATAGTTAGGTTTTTCTTTTGTGAGTGCTATGGAAATGATGCTTGTCATTTTTGTATGTGCTGCCATTAAAGGGTGTTCGTAGGCCACTGAAAGCAGTGGATTTTAATTATCCATTTAATTACGTTTTTGTGCATAAGAATCTCTTCGATTATAATGTCACTATGAATGTCCTGAAAGTGCATGTCATGTGCAACAGCACAACATCCATCTGCTGGAGACAGCAGAACAAACATCTCCACATCTGAAATCCCATCTCTCATGTGGCCCTTTTATTCAGTAAAGGGAAGTTATTACTTCCAGATACTAATGTTTGAATTTGTACGAATGAATGCACATCCCAGGTGTGCTTGACTGTTCAAATCGCATCCACCTGTACGTACTGTATGGAGTTTTGGGATCACAAAAGACAAGGACAGGCTCTACTGTTCCAGCAGGTTGAGGAGGCATCCTTGTACTGGAAGTGTCTGCACCGTGTGCTCAGGTGTTTGACATGGGGACTGTGCCTTCCTCTGTTTTTTGGTTTTGCTGATAGGGTTTCTGAAGAAAATTTTACCATTTGCACAGACTTCCAGTCTCCATTGCTCTGTCACCACTGAAATCAGAGGCTGCCTTTTCACCGTCTTGTTTTTGCCTGCAAAACCCCCTTTTACCACACTTGTCTTATTTCCTCCGACTTCCTTCTGCTTAGACAAGGAAAATGTAAAAGCAGAAAAATCGTTTGGGTCCTTTTTTCTGTCCTGGTCGCAGACTGTGACTGTGCGTAGGCTCCTCCTGACATTGGGGAGACCCCCTCAGGGCAGGGTTCCATATAGGGGTGTTTTCCAGAGGTACTGATGGCTTGTGCGTCTAACTTGCAACTCTGCTGCTTTAATCCATGCCACATGCGGTTGACCTGAGCAAACCCTGTGGGAAGACAGAAACCCTGTTGTGTGTTTGCGGAGCAGTTGCTCGGAAGCTGATGTACAGCTGTGGCTGGGCTTGTTTGGAAGTGAAGAGTAACTTGATCTTTTAATCTTTTTCTTGTTCTTTTTTTTTTTTTTCCTCCCGGGACTGATATTGTAAATAGCAACTGCTTTGGAAGGGTAGCTGCCAGTGAGATTGAAATACGTATTTTAAATTGAGAGGTAGATTTAATGAAGATTATAGCTGTGTGCGAAGAATGTGCATTATTTATTTAGGTTTTCATAAATTAATTTTAGATAGTTCCATTTCTTTTAAAATAAAACACACAAGAGAGCAGAGGCTGAGGGCTTGATATTTTTACTTGCATTGAGTAAATCAAGAATAACTCAAGTTAAATCAGTAGACTTTGAGAGTAACTGAGGTCATGTGCATGAACATGGATCCCTTGTGCATGCCTAAGGACTGCGTTGTTGTATCTGTGAACACAGACACGTTGTTGTCATCCAGATATCCCAAAGCTGCCTCCACCAAAGCCAGAACAACTGACCTCTTTTCAATATGTTATTACAATTTCCTTTAGAAAAAACTGAATAAACAGCTCTGTAGAGGGCTCTACTGAGGATACATGGCAACAGTAGTGTCCTTTCTGCTTTACGGTTGGTTTGAATTAAAGGCATTACATGTTACAAATACTGCTATGCAGGTAATGTCACAAGGCTTCATCACTTTAAGATAGAGGATGGTACTGGATAGAAGTTCCACTAGTTCCGGGAAAATTGTTTAAACTCCAAACCCACAAAAAAGTGCTTTTTTATTTACTGAATAAGAAGTTTAGGTGAGTAGTTGTTGAAAAACTAAAACAAAACCACAACAAGATAAATGCTTCTTTGCTTAACGTATCCTCACTGCTGTTGGTGGTTTTTTTCATCTCTGTAACCCATTTCAGAGAGCTGAGAGACTTAAACTCATTTCTGGAATAGTATTACTCCTCTGCAACTTTAATGCACTTCTGAGATATGCTCCATTCTTCCTTGCTGAACACTAATTCGTGCCAATTTGCATTATGTATGAATATGAATAACAACGGCTGGGATATGCATCCATAGTAAGTGAACGTCAAAGAATGCAGTGATTTGGGGTTCTGGTCTGTGTCACTAAAATACAGAAGAATTTTTTTGTGTCTTTGCAGACTGTCAACCTTCCTGTGTGTACCATATTCTTTTACAAGTTGATTTTTGACAGTGGATCAACTTCAGGAAGTATAACTTGGTTTGGTTTGGTTTGATTTGATTTGCTGAAGTAGTGCTAGGATGCAGGGAGGTAGTGCTCTTTCTTATCTTCTCTCAAAAACAAGAGAAGATGTAAGAAAAAAAGCTGTGGTTGCTGTCTTTTGGTCTTCAGTAGGAAGTTTTTGGAATTAAATAGAAATCCATTGTAGTCACTCCAAAAATGTCTAGTGGCATTCAGAAACATCTCCGGAGGCTGCATCGTAGGATGTAATTTAAACTTTTGCCTGTGGAAGTCTCTCATTATGCTTCCAAAAATTACCCTGCTTTCAGTTGTATTGCCTGTCTCCAGGGAAATACCAAATCTTTAGTACTGAGATTTTCTCTTACGGATATACGTTTCTTTTTCTTCATTGCAGTTTACAACAAGAGTACCAATAGGAAAAATAAAGAAATGGAGAAGCAGACAGACAAGAGGGCATTATTGACCTCTTCAGAGGTGACCCAAATCTGTTAAAAATTCTCAGTCATGATATTGAGTGGTGATTCCTTTGTTAATGTCTAAGACCCAAAAGTCTGTATTTCTTGGTTCTTATGCTAGATCCCTGGTGAGCACTGTAAACACAACGTCTGTGTTATTGCCTCTGTGGCAAAATACTGGACTGGATGGATGGGTCCTAAGCATAGCTTGAAAATGGAGACTAGCAATTCTAAATTCTGTTTCCAGCTCTGCTGTTGATTTGTTTTATGAAACGAGATAAAATGTTTAGTCTAAATAATTTCCATATATAGTGTAGTTTTTAAGAGTAGCATTAAGAACAAAAAGCCTTACAATGTTAGAAAAAATGTCGTAGATCTTATAGGGAGTTATGTCGATAAAAATACTCTATGTGAGACTATTACCAAATGTATACCTAAAAATAAGTGTGCTTAAGTAAGTGAATGCTATCTTTTGCTAACTTAAAGAGGTTGAGGGAGAGAA
>WEIS01106257.1:0-11778 GCA_013389965.1 Todus mexicanus | reverse complement strand
ACAATTTACGCTTGTCCTGCTATGCCCTGTCTGCTCTGACACAGTCAGGACAGGAACCCTGAAAGAGAAAAATGTGAAGGAAGAAAAACATATATGTTTTTGGTTCTATGGCTATTTTTTAGAGGAGTTATGCACTTAGCCAATAAAAGATCTACTCGCCACTGACATTTTGCTTGAATAGCCATATTTTTGGGTTTTATGACTCTAAATGAGTATGCAATAATTAGTAGAATTTTTAAAACTGGACAATTTTCTGAAAATTTCCGTGGACGGGCAAAAACATTGCTAACACAGCTATGTCCCATGTGTTTGGAAAAGGATATGACACATGAAGGGCTGCTCTGCATAAGCAGTCATTGCTGTCAGGGAAGAGAAGAGGTATCTGTTGTGCAAACGGGAGTTTCGCTATAGGCTTTACATTTTAATCCCAGCTTCCAATATTATAAATAAATATGACTGCTTTCTCTGGAGAAAGTGCAAATTACTTAGGGAGAAATGGAGACACAAGTCTCTTCCTGACTGTGCTCCCAGACTCTTATTTGCAGAAAAAGAAAGAATTACCTTCATGATTTTGTGGCTGCTGAAGGTTTCGGTGCAAACGAGCCTCATGTCTTGACTCCTTTCTGACATCTTAACATTGTTCCTTTTTGACAATTACTGAAACAGGTAACAGCCCTGACAAATCTGTTATTCTTCATTCGTAAGCATTTGCAGTTTACTTGGATAGTAATTTCTGTCCCAGAGCATCACTAAATGTTAGATTTTCTCTGTTTTTAAAAACCTGAGGCATAGGTACCCTGTTAGGTGTTGTAACCTGATTGCCCATCCTCACAGCACATGGAGGGCTGATGTCAAGGGCAATTCAGAACTTCTACAACTCTATCTTCTTGTGCAGCCACTAAGCCTAATATATACAGAAATAAAAGCAGTAATGATGACTGATTCAAAGCCCTATTTAAAATTCATCCATCCACATGTCTGATAAAATGATTTCTACCATTTTGTCTTCAGTGTAGCTCCAACAAGGCTGCAGGTCAGCTACAGCAGTTCTTTGATCACTGGTTTTATTAGCTTTCTGCTGCAACCATCGTTTGCATAAATGAAGAAAGGACCAGGAGATGCAAAGTCTTTGCTTCCTCTGTACTGACACTCAAGGCAGCAGTTGGATTCCTTTCCTGTGTTTGTACTGGAGAAGCATTTATGTTAATAGTTAGTGTTGTTCTTTAATGAAAACATTAAAATGAAATAATGACAGGATTTTTGAAAACTCCAGAGGCCACCCAAAATGACTAACCTAAATCGTAAGGATGTGCTTGCAAGCCACGCTCTTGCTCAAAACTGGCTGCTGATCCAGGCGCTTATCTAATACCTACTGTCTTCAACATGAGGAGGAACAGCCGAGCTCTCTTCTTCTTTCAGATGTCCTCCCAACCACACATTTGCTCGCCAATCGCAAAATCACAGCAAGTTTATGCTACAGTGGGCCTTAAATACCTGATTAATTCTAGAAATTACCAAAATAAATACAGGCTAAGTCTTTGCTCATTGAATAAGGATAAAGTAACTTCAAAATCCACAGCCACTGGTTGCCATGCAACCTGCTATAGTATTATGGCAGAAATAAGCTGTGCTTGAATTTTCAGTGCCCTCTCACTCAGCCTTCTTGATGTTGTGATACTCTAATGCTTCTCAGCTAACTTCCATTAAGTAGTTTTTCGTGGGGTAGTATTCCAAGGTTAAAATGATTAAATAACTTTTATGGTTGATCAAATATAAGCCCTTATTATACACAGTAGGCAAAACCATACATTTTAATTACTTTGTTATCAAAGATCTAGGTATTTACATTTCATTTTTCAGTTATAATTCTGAATTTAGTTTGACCTTCATAAAAGAGAGAAGACCCAAGATTCTTGCTGTCTTAAACAATTTTTCCCATAAACAAGAAAAGAAAAACATTAAGACACAGCAACAGCAGAAAAATAGCAATGAGATCTATGTAATCTATTAGAAATATTTTTTGCTGAGATATTTTGTTTTATTTATTTATTTTAATTCTTCAGTTTAATTTTTAACTACTTTAATTATTTGTGACTTGATAATACATTTGCAGTCTAAGGATGATACATCAATATTTGATAATATTGACATTACATTAATTCAAAAATTCACATTTAGAGCTACCAATAGCATTTTTCCCTTACGAGAAGGACAATGCAGTTTAAATACTGGAATAAAAAGAATAGTTCCAGGTACTCTACAGAACTTTGCTACTGATTGGTAATAAAGCAATTTTCTGTAACTAAAATAGACTAATATTTATAGTGACATGTTTAAAAACTCATGATTAAGCAAAGTTTGTATTTTGCATTTTTGGCTTCGAAATTCTATGAAGAAAGATTTCACAGACAAAAATCTACTTAATAAGGTCTTGTCTTACAAATCCATTTATTACAGAAATCTAATGTAATTCAAAATCTATTCATTAACCTCTACATCTAATGTAAAACCAGATTTATTGGAAGAGGATGGAAATACCATGTGGGTAATTTACACTATAAATATTTCAGAATAAAAATACCATCTTTTATTTATTAAAAAAAAAAAAAAAAGAAAAAATCACAACATATTTATGTGGAAAGATGTCCTGATCATCCTTTGTAAGAAAACATTTATTTATTTTTTGCCAGATTTAGATTCAGTATTGTTCATGTTTCTGCTACATTAGGCTACACAGCAATGTTAAAGAAAAAGCAAATATGAGTTTAAAAAGCTTGTATTAACTCTGAGGCTTTTTCTCAAAGGCATTTTTTTTTTTTTTTTTTTTTCTTTTTTTTTTTTTTACTTTTTTGGTTTCCCAGAGCTTTACAGCTTTTCCTACAATCTACTGTGATTTTTAAATACGCATGATCAAAAATATACTTACCTGTGGTGGGAGGTTATAGACACATTTTTTAAAAATAATTTCCTTTTCATAGTGCACTACCTCAGAACTAATAAAAAAACCCCTAAATAGAAAGCATGAAATTAACAACAAGCAGTAGATTCAAATAACCTTGCAGACGGAGCTTTGTAACCTAATTCCAATAATAGCTCAAAGATACATGGCATAATAACATTTTCCCTTTTTCAGATTGTAATGATGTTCACATGCAAACGCACTGCCAGACTCATCTTTAAAAAGTGATTGTTTAACACATTCCTTCTCAGGCTTTGTAGTCTCACGTCTGCATAATGTGCCCCTTTTTGTAACATACAGTGTTACTCTTAAAGTTAGCTTGAAATAACATCACCATGTTCTTTATTATTTTGTTACTTTAGGGAACAAACCCCAATCATTCCCCAGCTCTCCAGCCCCCGGATTTAAGGAATGGCTCTAAACTACGGTCATCGCCTTCTTACTCCAGTTAAAGAGAGGGTAAGGAGCTTATCTGTTTGGAAATGCAATGTCTTGTAACTCCTTCTGTACAGAGTAACTGGAGCAGACAGCACGTAAGTGACACATTGCCTTGTGTTTCAGAAACAGATGGGGGCACTAGCCAGTATGCTCCGCAACATCCCGCCCGGCACACAATGCGGCAAGATCAGCAGAGCTCAGAGCGGTGGTGCAGGGAAAGCGGCACGGCAACAGGGCCCAGCACCATTTGAGCCATTAATAATTAGCAATGCTAAACTGCAAAGGCTCCATCCTCGCTGTCGGGTGTTTAGATAATGCCATCAAGCATGGAGCCTGGTGCCCACAGTCACTTTGTAAACTCTATCTATCCTTTTAGGAATGCATTTCAGTTTCTTAGTGTCCATACAGTCGATCTGCTGGGGAAATTACATTGCATAAAGGAAAATACCTTACTACACAAGAGAAGATATAAAGCAGAAAAGAACTTATAGGAAAAGTTTAAAGGATCTGTCATCAAAACTTTAAATAGGCCTTTCTCCAGCTGTAGCTAAATTATTGTACTTCTTGATACTGTTTGCTCCCCACAGCAATTGAAAGCATATGTAATTTAACAGCAGGCCTCAATCCTTTAATAAGCTGTCTTTAAAATACCTTACATGGATTACCTATCTGTAAATCTGCTTCCCATGCAGAATGTGACAGCATTATGGAAATTGTGAGTTCAGTAAAGATGGCATATACCAAAGAGAACCACATCTGCACACTGTAAGATTATACCAAACATTGGAAGTAATCTTTAGTCATTTATAATACTGCATTCTGCATAATTAAGATTAAGGGCTCTATTCTGCCCTTACTTATGTCCTACGTATCTCATAATTCCCCCCCACCCCCACCCCTCCCCAAATTAAACGGAAAAGTAGTACTGCAAGGCTTTCTTGTTCAAATTATGCAAAGTTGGTATTCATCTTTCTGCAATTTGGTGCACATCTAAGGAAGTCTGGCAAAAAGGGAACGATCACATATGGAGCAGAATCCATACTAAAAGGGCTATCCTGTGTTTGCCAAAAGGAGCAACTTGCAAGTAGCACATATTTCCTTATCACTTAAAAAAAACTTTGAAACAAAAAAAATGACAACAAAAAAGGTTTCCTAGAGCAGGAATATAGCTCAAAGCCATGCTGTGCTCTGAGTCACTGCTGAGTACACAGCCTGCCTAGACAAAAAGAAACACGAACATCTGAAAGCAGCTAACAGCAAAGGAGGGGGAACCAGAAGGTTTTGGCAAGGAAAGGGCAGCACTAATGTTTCCTGATGCTCAAATCTCTAAGCTGTACCTACTTCTGCATTTAGCAATATAAATTTCTTCTGTCTTTTACTGGTGGGAGAAGCAGCAACAGGAGAGCTTTCTCAAAATCAGTGCTGGTGGGTAGGAAGATGAGAAGGAAGGGAGAGAGGAGGAGAAGCACTTGTGGTAACCACGCTCCTTCAGTGGAAGACCTATGCATCACCAGCCAGCTACATCTTTGCCTACTCTCAGCTTCAGGATTCTGGAGACAAGCTCCAGGAATCTGTGGACAGCATCTATTACTCACTGTTATTTACTGTGATCTTATATTTTATTCCATAATATATTAAATTCTTTACAATTCCCTTGCAGCTGGGTACCACGACATGGGGTCTGCAAGTCCTATAACAAACGAGACCAGAATCCATCCTCACATCTTAGCTCTGACAAATGTCTTTATTATTTGCAGTAGTTGAATGAAATAGAATATCTGTCTTACTGAAAGCCATTTGTTATATTCCACTATAGGAATTAGGGAACATATAAGTTAGTGGCAGAGTATCGTAGTTCACATCCAGCTTTGGCCTTTTCCTTTGCTCTGGCAACTATGAAAGCCAAACAAAGGGGGTTTTTTATTTTTATTTTTTAATAATTTTTACTAATGACTAAGATTCACACACATGGTTAATGTCTGCTACTCTGGAAACAGTGGCATTTCTAGGACCTGGCATTTGAGACAGCAGATGGGGTGGAAAGGAATTTGCCTCTGGCGTTAGAGCACTACATCGGTCTACTTTGTCCACTGCAGAAATGTTTGCTTATTCCTTCAATAAAGATGCTGCCATTTAGAGCATCTGAATCTGAGTTTTAGCACTTACTTTATTCTCAGAATTAGTGCTGTGTATAAATGTTGGCCATACTAATAGCAAAATACATTGTAAATACGTGCAGCACATTCAGGCCCTGGAGAGCCTCCAGTGTTAAGTGATATCTCAGCTGCTGTGGCAGCTTTCTCACATAAGGAAGACACCCCCCTCCAGCCCCCCTGCCCTCCTCCATAAGAGCCCAGAGAACCCACACGTCTTTAAATGCAGAATTAGCTAAGCAACTAGCACATCATATGGCAAAACAAACAATATTCCCAAGCTCGTTAAAAGCTAAATGTGTGACTTTAGAGAACAATGCACAGTCCAACGAATTTCAAGACTACGTTACCATTAATACATGTTTAATCCTCCAGACAAATGCAATGTTAAAATTGTATAGAAATCAAGGAGGTGATTATTATTAAAGAAGTGTGAACAAATTCCAGCTCTAAAACAGACACAGATAAACTGGCATATGCACAGACATCTCAGATGGAGACTCGGCACTCCAAATCACTGGGGAAAAAAAAAAATCCCTTTGCATTCCTATATATATTTGGAACTGTTAGTTCCTCACTGCTGCAGTAGCATTCATTTCCTAAACTTCTGAAATCCTCTTTATCAGCGAGATTCTCATACATTCTTAAGAGAAAGTAATGGTAACCTATCACTTTTAACAGTATAGCTTTTGAAAACCAGACTGTCAGAATGCTGCAGGATGTACAATAAAAAGCGAACAAATAGCAAAGAGACTGGCTAGATGTTTTAATATGTTTCCAGTACCCACGAGTCTATGATTAATTTGTTCTCTCTCATCCTCTTTTCAAAATGGTAGGAAAGCCTCTACCATTTCTGAGTTTAGCATTACTGTAAATTGAGATCCTGGCTCAATTTAGGGATTTTATTGCCACAGAAAGCAGATTGATAATGATTATTATTATTAACATTTGTAAGGCAACAACTAGAGAATATTTGGCTTATATTAAAAGGAAAACAAGAGCAAATGTCCAATAATCTGGTAAAACCTGACTTTTACAAAATGAAGAACGAGATTTTCTTTCCCAGTAGACTGTATGAAGCATTGGAGGATCCAGACAAAAGAAACAACAGAGTAAAAGAACAGCTTAAGCAGTTCCTGAACGTAGTTGTGAATCGGAATAGACGAACATTAGCAAAGCTGTCTAAATAAACACAGTTAATTTGGCAGTAGTACCTCCTGCTTAAATTACTGATGATTTTCTATTGCTTCTGCATCTGAAATCTTACTCCCAAAGAAATTAAAAGTTTTATCTATCTCTTGGATTGTCCTGCCATAACTGCCCAACAGCCTTTCTGGAAAATGAGGTTAGTGGGTCACTACTTTTAATAGATGACTTCTTGAGCAAGACCCAGATCATTTATTGTTTGACAGATATTTGGCAAATGTCCTTTAGTTTGAAAGATATTCACTATCTCTACCACTAATAATTGAACTCACATCTCTTGGTGTTGTGCTTTAACTATAGAGAAAAATGCAATTCACAGCTCAGTACAATCTTTTATTCTTATTCATCAGTAAACCCCAAAAAATGTTTCTTAAAGAGAGGGTAAAGGCAAAAAATGGTAGATTAGAATGCATGGAGATAACTCTTTACGCCTTGAAAATTTCCAACTTCTTCTTCCTCATTATCTCTATAGAAGCATCATGTATTTGAGCAGCCAGGGTGAAAAGCTGCTGCTGAATATTGGAATATCCCACAGCAATTATTTCACTATGGCTCCCAGTTCCCTTGTGTTGGCCACATTCTAGAGGAGTGCCAGCACATTGATCAAGAAACCGCGCGAAGGCTCATTTAACCTGCCCTACACACGTGAGGTCGCTTTATGTATAAAAGCCAGCGTTCTTGTGACATTTGTATTTTTGAACTCGGCCATTTCTCTGAAAACAATCCATTGATCAAAGGGATTACATGGTTGACTTGGGAGCTTTTGTATTTTACTCAGTTTGGTAAAATGCACATTCTGGTAAAGAATGAAAATTAAGAACAAATAAAGAGTATCTTTTTTAATCTCTTAATATTTTATTTTGGAGTTGAACAACAAAGAACAGAATAGACTAATGAGGGACAGAGCCAGCCTTTACAAAATTTCAAAGATTGTTTTTATCTTACAGAGATTTTTTTTTACCAGATTTTTTTAAATCTTTCCAAATGTATCTAGAAAATACATTCTATTTTTTTAATCTTTAATGCAATAGTTTATCTTTTACTAGTAGTTTATCCATACTAGAAATGCTAGTAGATCTACTGACTAGCATTTTTGCTAGTAGATCTGCTGTTAGACCTGATAGGCTGTTTCCAAGAAGACTAAAACAAGAGAAGGTACTCGTATTGAAATAAGAAATGCGGATAATTCTGTTTTAAACTCTGCTTTATCTATCCATATGCTTCTTTTACTATTGCCCTTATATCAAGGACATCCTTTTCTGCATCTAGTTCTGAAAGAATTTTAGAGCATTACATTTGGTGCAAGTGCATCACTGTTTTCTAACACGTTACATGACTCCAGAGCATGGAGTGAATTGTTACAAAGAGTACCCTGTCATCTCTGATATTGCAACTGATCGTAAGACCTGAGAGGTGCATACAGTAGTGATTGTTTGGTCAGGTAAGTATTTGACATTATTTTCTAAATGCTATCTGTTCTGGTCCCTCAAATTCTTAAAGTGTATAGCTGCAAAAGAGATCATCTATTCCATCCTATTGTGTCAAGACAGAATCAACACTACTCTAATTCATCTAGAAGCTAATTCATCTAGCCTTTATCTCCCTAAAGATCTCTAATGATGCAAACTATATAACTAGTTCCAGAGCTTCCATTTCCTTGTCCCGAGCTGATTTCAAGTACAGGAGTGGAGGTTTTTTGAAAGTCAGAATGGTCATATGATGCTGTAAAGCTGGATCCATTCATTCCTTTACTAAAGGGGATTATTTGTTCAACGCTATGGTTCCAAAAATATAACTGCCTGCATTAGAATTCCTATTCCTTAATTCTTTTTTTTTTTTTTAATTGCTGCTCTGTGAAATCATTTGTGACTATGTTGATTTTGAGTAATTTTTTATCACTTGCACCACCTTCCCCTTCTCTCTTACTATTCTCAGTTGATTTTTCTCCTTTGGTAAGAGGACACTAGAATTGCCTTTGAAAGAAAGTGCCGAAAGACTCAGCAGTCTTTGCAGTCTTTTTATTTTTCCTTTTCTGTTTCAGAGGAAAAACCATATTCCATACCTATATCTTCCTGGCAATATTTTTTGTTGTTGTTGTTAACTTGAAATTCCAAGGATGAGAAAATAAATCTGCTTTTTGTCTTAATAGAAAAAAATGCTATTATATGGAAGTAAAAGTAATGACAATTTCCTGCAACACCACAGTGAAAAAACAGATGGATATAAAAAAGAAGTAGAAAAACAACAAGAGTGAAAGAAATCTTGAATCTATTAAGCATGGACTGAGGTAGCATCTTCATTTTGTCTATAAATCTAATGAACATTAGCTATATAAACAGTAGCCACATTAGATACATAGACAGAGATCAGCTAATCACTCATTTAGCAATAATTCTCTATGTGGTGCCATACAAATAAATGGGCAAATACGAATAGCACTATTCCTACCATAAGGATTTTACAATCTTAAGTGATTTAATATGGATAGAATACACTTAATATGGATAGCATTTTAAGCTATATGTTTAAGAGTTTTATTTTGTTTGCAGTCATAGAGGAATAAAAGATTGGTGCTACAAAATGAAACGTAGTGCTTTAGAAAGCAAAAAGTACTTTGCCTCAATTTCTCAGTTGAGAAAATCTTACTGTCTTCTAAACCAGACCTGTTTTATCCCATGTCCATCTAGGTTTTAGAATTCGCAGTTTTCTCCCTTGTACCTTCTCCTTTGTTGCTACTTCTGGAATGCATTTTCAATTTCTAAGAAGATGGCAGCTATTTCTCATTTCTCCCTCTCGGTCTGTCTGTTCTCATATTCCCTTTCAACACTGTCTCTACAGCAGTACGTCTAATGAACACCCTACTTCTTTCTGTCTTGTAACTTGGGTAAGATTGTGTTGGGATATAGGAATGTCAGACTAAACGAGAAACACACCTCTCTGCTCCATACCAAAGCTCAGCTAGCCTTGCTTCTCCAATGACCAGGCCCCGAGTTCAAGAGCAGCTTGGACAGAACAGCTCTTAATCTCCCTTCAGATCTTACTTAAGACTACTTCAACCCTTATCGTTTAACCTTTCAAAAGCACAGGCCTTCCTATCTATCCACATAGCTAAGATCATACTGTTAATTGCAAAAACCTTACAGTACTCATAACCCGTCAGAATGCTGTTACCAAAATAATATTTCCCTTCCATTGCCTTGGCCATGTGATGCCTGTCTTTGCCTGTCTCTGATGGTTTCCCTTTCCTACAGGATGAAATACAATCTTTGTTCTCACTTCCTCGGAATATTTTCTTTCTCTTTCACTCACTACCATGAGGTCTGCTTCATCTTCCCCTGATACATAGGCCAAGTCTCCAACTCACACTTTTGTTTTCAAAAACCTACTGTAGTGCCCCTCAGACTTCTGATACACTCTCCACCAGCACCCATAGAGCTACCTCTTCTTTCAAACCCAAATACCCCTTCCCATATATCTATAAATTTGATTGTTGCTGACGAGCTGAGACCAATGTATACCATGTTGATTTAATAGTCTCTGCTTGCTTAAGAATATTGTTCGTCCGCAGTCAGCTCCTCCCTGTTTTTTCCCAGTCATGCCCTCATTGCAACACGTGACTGTTAACAGAGCAGCAGAAACAGTTAGGAAAAGAAGATACAAGGTTTTTTAAACACATTTTAAATATTTTTCCTGCAAATCTCAGTAAAATCATGTGGAAAAATAAATTTTAAAATACAAGCATCCTATGAACGATATATCTAATCTAGGGATGAGGTGACAAAATACTGCACATTTTAGTCCTGTTTTAAGGTGAAATCACTGTACAAATACAGAACTCTTACACAGATTTCCAGGACAGAATTATAGTAGCTAACAATAATAGTCAATAAATATTTAAAGATTGGTTTCACATTTTTGTGACCCAGCCTGTAAGTCACTAAAGCTAAGTTAGCTACACTAATTAAATGAAGTTATCATAAATTTACTACCACGACAGAGTAAAGACTTCCACCTTCCAAGAAAATATATGCCCATTTATACTTTCCACGTGTAATGAAACATAGACTTTTCAGTTATTGTGGGATTCATCCCTGGGAGTTGTAAAAGAACCAGCCCAAAATACTAGATTCAGACCTGGAGAAATGTTCATCTGAATCTGAACTTTACATTCAGTGTTCATCTCTGATGAACGGAAAAATGGAAACTCAATTCATTTTTGCCCTGAATTCACACACTATATAGTTTGAATAGCTGTAGTATGAACTCTCCCTTCAGAGAAAATATATTATAAAATGCACATTGCTACTAACCTCTGCTGCAATCTTGTGGTAACAAAAGTATATTTTATGTTTCAAGTTAGATTGGATTCCAGCTTTCCAAAAGTGGAAGGAAAAGGCAGTAATCTACTTTTCTACTCAGTTCTCAAGAACCGATAAAAAAGTTCTAACAGGACTGTGACTAGGCTAAAATAAACATAGATAGCAAGGCATTGTTTGAAAAAAAAAATCAAATATGCCTTTTGTAAGTTTGTCAGGAAAATATCACTGGTGATAAAATGTCTACTTCTTTGGGGACAGAGGACGCCTTGAGACAAGGACTGGAAGACAGCCTCCAGTGATTCAAGCTGGAGACACTTGACAATGGAGCACGCCCAAAGATTAGCCAGGCAGCACGGGAGTCGTCACATGGGGAACCTCTGCACTGAGCTACTGTTCAGATGTGGTTTTTTAAAGATTTGCCCCAAATGTAATAATGTGATATTCTGCAATCCAAAACTTTCTTTGTCTTGTGGAAGGAAAGCTGGGAAGGGCCATGCCACCTCTCTGTGCAGTGCAGCAGCAGATGCTCAGGCCGGCAGTGGCAGCAGGGCACAGAGGTACCACGCTCCTGGCCAGGCACCCCAGGCACTTAAGCACTGCCTGACTGAAAGCTCACCAGTGCTCTGAGCCAACAATGAGAATCACCCTGATTTGCTGTCATAAAGACTACATAAAACCTGTGTTTGTTTGTGTTGGTTTTTTT
>WEIS01106254.1:0-10356 GCA_013389965.1 Todus mexicanus | reverse complement strand
CCCCTCCCCATGTCCCAGTATATCAAGGTTTAAGCTTCATTGACTCCAGTATAGTGACCTTAATCAAGATTTTTCATGCCTCAGAGAACAGGACAGCTGCTAAACTTTTTTTAATAAGTGTTTCACAGCTGGGGAAGCTGAAGAGGAATTAGCTGAAAAGAGGTGACTTACTTCTGGTGTTATTAAGCAGCAATTTATTTTAACTCAGACTGCAACATTGTTTTGCTCTGACATGAAAGAGGAATGCTGGTTTAAGTGATTTAGCCAAGTCATTGATTCTGTTCTAGTCATTCCCTGAATTTTCTCCTGCAGTGTGGGTTTACTTCAAATTCAAGAGGCCAAAGACACTGTGATAAGGCTCAGGAGAAAGTCCCACAGTTCTACATTTCCCATCAAGTAAACCAGTCACATTTCCAGGACTTACTGGCAATATGGTCTTTATAAAACTCAATTTGAGAATTCACCTTTTTGTTTTAAACAAAACTAATTTCTATTACCTTACAGCCACACTCTGGAATTTCATTGAAGTACCACTGAAAATTCTAAAACTGAATGTATTTTACCTTTGCAGACCACTTTTATTGTAGCAGATTATTTATTATTCTCTTTTTAAAGATCAAATACTGTTTTTTGTAAGGGGCATATTACTGGTCTCACAACAAAATTCTAAAAGGAATGGGCATATAGCAAGCATGACTCAACATTCAAGTAACACTACACACACTGTGCAATACTCTGATGGCAACCAACTCTCAGCTAGAGTTTTTAAGGACTAAGAAGCATTTTAGCTTCCTAGATACAGCATTGTGTCTTTGAGTCATCTGAAGCACAACTGCTCCAAATTGGAAGCTGTCAAGTGCTGCACCATCTTTTGAAGAACCTAATGGGATCTCAGCTCCCGTCCGGCCTCTGCAGATGCTGCACGCCATTCTCCTCTCTATAGTTGAAGCGAACAATCTCTGTTACTCCTCCCACTAGCCAAGACAATGAGAAGCCCTTGCTGAGGTAGAACAGAAAAGGAAATTCTTTTCTAGACAGGACATTTCCACTCAGTTAAGCATGGGCCATATGCCGCAGAGGTGGCATATCCATCTTGACACAGCTACATACAAACATCTGATTCCTAATGGAGGGGGTCTGACAAATATTTCTCTTGATGGCTTAAAGTTTCTTGGTGTTCTCAGCTTTTGTTCTCTGAGAAGAGATTGCTCATCTCACCTCTGCTGATTTTACAGGGGTAGAAAGGATCCCTTGAAATGCATGCCAGTGCAAGATGACACACCATTTAAAAGAAACGCAACACTAAGATCTGGGAGCTAATCACATCTCCATTTCTCTGAGACATATTTCCTCAGATACCATAGTCAGTCTTACTATTTTCTTAGTAACTGGCTCAAAGACACATACCACAAAGTTAGAAATTTTACAAAATCTGCCTATAATGAAAATACATAAATCTTTCTCTTGCAAACTGCTCATTAGGACTATTCCCCCTGTTAGCAGGATCTACTGTTGGTGATTATTGGGTCAAAAAGCTAATTCCCTTACAGTCCTTTCACTGTACTTAATGATTACTGAGAGACTGGAAATGAGAGCAAAAGCATTTTATTCTTTATTCAACATGACGTTGCCTTGATTTATACTCCTGGAAAATTAATGAAATGCCTCCAAGACAGACTATCTCTGCTGCCGGGCTTGCATAATGCATCTGCTTTATCTGCTGACCTGTGCAGAAACTTATTAGAGAATAATACTTCTGCTTTCAGTGCTGCATTTACCGTAAATTCACATTCTTCCAAGAAAATTCTGACAGACATATTTAGCAGCTCAGATCTGCCTTCAACAGGGGCACTTAGCTATTATTGGTTCCACTAATCTTTTTTGAAAACTTAGCAGTGGAATTTAATGCCAGAGCTGAAGACACAGATAGGATCCATGCAAGATGCCAGAAAAACATGGAAAAAATGTCCTTCCCTTAAGCTGCAGATTCCTGCAAGCTGTCCCTGCTTCTGAGCTCACAAGAGGCAGCACCCAAGGTGCCCCTTTCATGCCAGGGTTTTTTTTTCCATAAATCACAACACCACCTGCTGCAGGTAACAGCACTTGCTCTCCTATACAAAGCTTAACTGGGTGCTGTCAGATTTACCCAATTCTCCGCAACAAACAGCATCCCCATTAACCTGTATTTTATTACATACCACAAACATTCAATTAAAACTAGCACAAATTCTTGGATAGTCTTTGTAAGTCTACACTGCTGGTCACAGACTAAATGCCATAGTTGATAGGCCTCTTCACAAGGGTGCCAAGGAGGAGAAAAGTAGAATATGCTGGTTTCAGACTTTAAAACTTTAGGTAGATTTCCTTAGCAAACCATTCATTTATTGCTCTGCTTTCTCCTGTTTTCTTATGATACTGCTTTTCTCACCTGTGAAAGTTGATTCTGTCCTGCCAAAGAGCAAGCATCGTCAAGAACGCCTACATCCACATAGTTTAAGAATTAGATTTACATCCAAGGTGCTGTTAACACAAATGTGAAAGGTCACCATGTTTCTAAGATAGTAGAACATTAGTTATTTGCTTCTCTGTCATATAATGGCTGTTTGGGAGTCAGAAACATTTTTGATAATATCTCATTTATTTTCATACACTGAAAATGCAAAATAGAACCAAAATAAAAGGACAATTGGAAAACTGTTAGTGAGCCATAAACTTATCTGACTTTATGACCAAATTCTTGAAGAGTTATCCTTCCTTTTGCTCACAAATCTAGATGAACATACGCTCAATGACACTCACAAGTTCAGTCTGTGTTTGCATGTTTGCACATCGGTTCAATACTACATGATCTTTATCAGTGATATTATGAAATATCTTTGCAAACTGGTCTCTGACACACTTCTGAAGCTGCAGAGACAGGGTTCTAGTTGGCAACAGACTTATCTTTTATCTTTTACCTCTGAATAACTGAGCAGAGAGTCTATTATGGGCATTTTTCACAGTTTGATTTTTCTAAGTACCATTTTGGACAGCCAAGATATAAAGCAAATTCATCTGTCTTTTCATTCCTCTAAAATAACTGCTCTCTCTCCTTGGAGCTTCTCTGAAAGCTTGAAATTGAAATAACACAGGTCTCAGGGGAAAACACAAACTGTACAATAAAATAGATTCAAAAAATTAAAAAAGGATCTGAGCATCCTCAATTTAATGCACTAGTCAAGGAAATTGAAATGAAAAATATTTTAATTCTTCCTCACATACCTGCTCTAAGAAATGCTACACATGCATCAATACCAGCATATCATGCAACTTTGCTTCAGGTGTGCCACCAGATCAGTAAATGTTTCTCTTCCTAAACGAAGAACCGATTTGAAAGAAGAAAAGGAATCCAGTTCTTGCCCCTTGTAATCTAGGCGAAGTTGTTATAAGTGAAGAGGGCACAGAAGCAGAGCCTAACAGGACTCTGCACAGGCACAGAGTCCAGCTCTACACAGAGCTTCCCATTGCACCTTCCCCAGGGCAGTGCTGAGCAAGGGCCAGGAGTGTGGATGAGCACCTCTCCTGCGCATTCATTGTGTTCCACAGACCTTAGTGTGCCAGACACATAGAGAGGTCTCTAATGGGCAAACACTGACAAAATATTGAGTGTTTCAAACACCTCATAAAGTTTCAAATCATTTCATACATTGCTTTCATCTTCTGTCAGCATTTTGCTGTATTTTCATCATCCTACAGCAAGGGTAAACCCTGTGATTCATGCTCCACTTGACTGTTTCTCATTCACTGGGTGCTAAGTGCTAGATAAGTCCTTTCCTGAAATTATCTGTGATTTCGCTTGAATAAGGAGTTTTCTAGCAGTTAAATAAACTTCTGAAAAAGAGCACAGTAAGTCCATCCATACCCCAGAATTTGAAGGCAATAGAAAGTCAAACCACAACATGGGGTTTTTTCATATTTCAAAAATACTAAATTGGATACAAACAATATAATTTATAACGTATATGTTTTCATTTCCTAGACTTCTACAGATATTACGGGCAAATGTTCAGCTGTGCCAAATCAAAATTCCAAATACTAGACTATTTAATCAGTGAACTGATTTTCAGAGGTGTGGGGCAGCTTGTAGCTTCCTTTCCCTGGTTATAAGTTTCTTCGGTCTACAGCAAGATGTAGTTTTGACTTTATAAGTTCATTATGTTGTAAATCAGAGAATGAAGAAATAAGAGACCAGGAGGAGAAGCAAATATTATCAAGGTTGACAGGAATGTTAAATGAGTTTTCTCCCAATATGCTGCTCAAGATCCAATCATTTTAGTAATAGGAGTGAATTCTAGACATTTTGTTCTTTAAGTGAAATGTTACCATCTCATTTTTCTAAATATGTTTCAAGCAGCACGGAAAGAAGAGCTGCCAGAAGTTCTTAATTATGAAAGACCCTCTAGGGAGGATAAAAAACTTACACATTCAAGCTCTTGGCATTTATTATCATAACTCCTGTCAAGAAAGGAACAAACTGTTCGGCTATGTTACATAAGTTTCCAATACATTAAAAAAAATAATAAAAAAAATTCATGGAATAAACCTCTTGTACTTAACTAGAAAGCATTTGCCAGCTACATTATTTCCAGATTGGTGATCTTGTTTTGTAGGCAATTACATTTTTAAAGTATGCTTTTTCTCAATGTTGCTTCCAAATGTCTCTTTTTAATAGATCAGTACATAAAACCAGATCTAACTTCTGTTATAAAGTTTTATCAATATTTAATTATTTCCCTTTCTGTCAGCTCAAAGTGCCCATATTCTGGAGTTTCATACCAACTTTCACTGTCTTTCACATTCCCCTGAGCTTTTTGTTAACATTTACAGCAAATCAAAGCAGATTATCAGATTTTTCCTTTAGTCATGCAGAAGCACAGGGGGGGATTTCTTTTTCTTGTTGCCAGAGATATGTCTAGAAGCTCTGATACTCCCTAACTGGGGCAATTTAGAGCTGAAATACAGGCAGGACACTAGTTTGTATTCACACTGAAGTTCAAAGAAACACAACACAGATGAATAAAGTTGCGACAGGCCACAGTTCAACAGAGTTTTAAGGGGTCTTTTCGAACAAGTTCTCTTCTTTATGCTAGACTGCTGACAAGAAAACAAAATGCTAAGCAGAAAACATGTTGTCTCCACATTTGTTACCAGAAACATTGGATAGAAAATACAAACACACTACCACATGCAAAAATATCCTGCTCGTGCCCAAGAATATTAAAACGCCAGACATGGCATTCCTGTGGGACTCTGGAGTGGCTCCTGGCCGTTATGGCCGAGAGATGACCCCTCCTGTGGCTGTTCATCTCCGCTGGAGACCACTGCTCCTAGCCTCTGTGTCAGACGTTTAAAGAAGGAACAAGTTTGTGACCTTTAAAGTTGTGTTATTAGTGAATAAATATGTAGCAGAGATGAATTTCTCCTATTTGACTAAAACTTCGAACAGCTATCACAATATCTAGTCATAGGTGAAGATAACTGACATTTCTGAACACACCGGAAAACATTGAGAATACAACGTTTGACCTGAAATCTTATCTGTTTCCATTGACATGCAGGGATGCCCAAAAAGTTTAACAAGAGTAGGGGAGGCTCCTAAAAGTCTCTCTTTTAAAACATGAATGCTCACCCTACGTTCACAGGCTGTATACAGCCTCATTCCAATACTGTTTCAACAGCCTGGGGAGCTTTAGTGACAAAATCAGGCAAGAAAGGAAGCTATTATCAAGAAAAAAACCACACGGCCACTTTCTTTCTATCCCCTGTTAGTGCCGAGTTAAAAACAAACAAAAAACCAGTGGCCAAGTACAGTCAGTGTGACCCATGCTAATGATGGGTGCCATTTGGGACAGGTCACATCAGCTTATGGTCTGATCATGCCGTAAAGACAAAGTTTATATCTCTTCTCACCCCTAGAATAAGACAGGTCACTTATCAGGATGGATAGGAATGGGTAGATCAGTTCAGAACAAGCTGCAAAGAAATCTAGAAACATTTTGTTCCAGCGAAGTCCCTAGTTATATCGCCATGATCCCAGCGATCAGGAAATTGGAACAAAAATGTTGCATGAGATGATTTCTACTTCCCGAAGCTTAGTCCATCCCTACAGAAATAGGAGTGTAACTACAGAATATACGGGTCTTAACCACAATTAACCTACAGCAGCAAATATAAGGAAGTTAAAATTTCAAAGGTGCTTTTTCATGGAAGGTTTTAACATTTCCTAATACTAAGCACGACAAGCAACATCCAGCTTCTCTTCAGCTCTCCAGTGGCGTATGTGTGCAACATCAACCTCGTAATTATCCCTCATTATTTGGTTTTGACCCTTTTCATTATCTCTGCTTATCTTTAGAAATTTCATTTTAAATTACTGATCTCACTGAGAGCCTTGATCTTGCACTGGGCTCTCCTATCCCAATTCTTTTCTTTAGTGCACTGGTTTTCTCTCTAATGAAGATTTCAATCATGTTACTGTTTGCTTTACTGTCAACCGCTTTGACTGGCTGTAACATAATGAACTCTCTGAACCTTGGAGGAAGCAACTGTAAAAGTGTCAGGGCTAATGGTCTTATGGGCTGGTGATTTCAGTCCACACTGTCTCAAAGGTAGCAGGAGAGTCCTGCAGCCTGACCTCCACAGCCACGCTGCCTGCCGGGGAGTGGGAGGGAAGGAGGAATGGCCAAGGGAGCCAGGCACGCTCCTGTGTTTTCAGTAAACACTGCCTGGAAAATGGGCCTGCTTTATAGCACAGATTAGAGACTAAGATAGATAGCAACTGGCTGGGATGCAGAAGCCCTCGGAGGGGAACTGCAGGGTTTGCTTGGGGAGCAATGTGCCAGGGCATCAGGCAGCAGCTGGTGCAGAAAGATATAAAGCAACAGTGGCCTTGATGCGGTAGCTGAATGTTGTAGTATGGGTAGAGAATCAAACTAATGACATCTTCTGCTACCATCACAGCTGTGCAGCTGCTCAGGCTCTGCATAAACCATCCTCACTGCCAGCCTGCACAACTGATCGTGCATCTGAGCTTCATTTGGTGGAGTTTCAGCTCCCTCCCTAAAAATTATCTGTGAGCCATACATGCTATAGCAACGGCAGCTCGTTTGGGCGAGTCCAAATGAACAGAGGCACTGTTAGCAGTGCATCTCAAAGCAGTCCCCGGCTGTTTGGTGTGCCATGGTGCTGTGGCTACATTGTTAAGAGTGTTAGAACTGGCTAGTTCAGAGATGGTTGGAAATGTCTGCACAAATTGCAGCACACAGTAACTCCTGTCTCCATTAGCAAAACAGCCTGAACCAGACCAATTTGTCTCCAAAAAAGAACTATATAAAGAAATATGTTTCCAGGTAAGACACTGAAAAGGCAGCGAAGGTTTCAGGCTGCTGTTCTACTGAAGACATGACCCAGCCTAAGTGGAAGTACTTTATGGTGCCAATGGCACTCAGTACAGGGCACATCCTGAATGGCATGTAATCCTGGTAGAACAGGATCGCAGAGTACCTGACCAATTGCTGGCATAAACACAAACTTATTTTGTGACTTTGCTCACAGATGTCTCATACTTTCTTAGTTCATAATTTTTCAAACTAGATTGCATTGTACAGGAATGCTGAGAGGATAAAATCAATGAATGATTCTGGGATATTCAACCTGACTGGCAGCGCTCTAGGCCAGCTAGTTAGGCAGCAATTAAAAGATGTATGATTCAGGGTATTTTCCAGCAATTTCCAATTCATATTTTTTACTTACTTTACTTACTTAAAACCTTATAGAAGTTATAGTCTTTGAAGTCTGAAAACAACAAGTGCTGTGATTCACGCATTTCCTCTTTTCTTTCCTTCCCTACTGTTTCTGGCTCATTAATGTACCAGCAAGTATCAACATATCTACAATGAAGTACCTGCTTAGTTCTGGCACAGACTCAGTGTTCTCATTGCCCTTCTCAAGGCAGTTGCTGAAAGCATTTCAGAGAATACTGGCATGCAGGGTAGCCACCTTGCTTTCTTTTTCTTTTTTTCTTTTTTACTTCTTGGCAACCGTTGTTAAAATTTTGCCTGCATTTTAAAAATTCTGAATGAATTGCTTGGTGCATCTGGCAAGGCTTGAAAAGAAAACTGGTGTAAAACTTATTTTCTTTTCATTTTTTATTGTGTTGCAGTCACAACGCACTCTCCTCTCTAGGGTCAGTATGTATCACACCCTCACACTTGCTACCTCCAGGAGTAATGGTTTTGAAAGCAATAGAATCGGTTGGACTTTAAATTCCCATACTGCATGAACCCCAAACATGGTCTTGCTCATCGTAGGAGTGGAAAAGGCAATTCAACTTTCTTCTGTTTGTTTTTGGCATTCCCATCATGAGAAACTATTTTCATATACAGGGTCAGATACAACATACTGGTCGGTCAGTGCGTCCGAAAATGAAACTGATGCCAGAAATCTCTTAGCTAGGACACTGGTAATTGGTTTTCACCTTTCAGTAGCCACAGCATTCATTATAGACCCTCACTTCTGTATTCCTAGGAGCCAAGACGTTACCTACTTACTGCAATTTTGAGCAATATATACTAACAATTACCATGTGCAGAAAGTATCATGTGCAGAAAGTATCTTTTATGAGGTTGGTGCTTGGAAGACAGTTGTTTGTCCAGGTGAAAAAGGAGGCAGACTTAAAAACAAAAAAGAAAATCAAACCAAACCATAAACCCCTCCTCAAAACAAGAAAGAACCCCAGCACATTAAAAAAAGCACCTGTGAGTAGCAAATGATGTTTTCTGTGAGTAGCAGAAATGCAACCACAGTGTAGGTCTCACTCTATAAAACTAATCATTGCATGCACAAATAACTGCTCTTGTTTTGGGGGGATTATGACTACACTGCTCTGGGCCATTACCACCTGTTATAGAATCATTTACATTGGAAAAGACCCTTAAAATCATTGAGTCCAACCGTTAATGAAGCATTGCCAAACGCACCACTAAACCACATCTTTAAGCATCATATTTACATGTCTTTTAAGTCTATTTTATAACTGCAGAATAAGGCTGTATATTCACTGAGGAAACAAAGATTTCTGGATGGAATCTGCTATGTTTAATCAGTCAGGTATCCAGTGCGTTTATACATTACAGTTAAACATTCATTACGTTTTGTGCAGAAAAGAAACATGAATGTAAATATTCTTTTGCTTGGTTTGAGAACGAAGTTTGCAGAACTAGCAAAACTAGCTGAGCAAACACTTGTGGGGAAGAAAAAACAGTAATTTCCAGGATACTCAGGTACGGCTGGATATACAGTCACAGAAGATTATGTCTTTCTTCTTTCTGAATTCATAAAGACTTGACATTTCACGGCAAAGAAAGGTCTGTTCATAGATTGCTTTTAAAGGAAATAGCCTTGAGGTTGCCCTAATCCTCCCAGGGAGATTCGATACAATGAGTCTCAGATTCATAGCACTAGACAGGATAGCAGTGAAGACAACTGCTTCAGGAATCAGCAGAAGGAAGATACAGTTTTCAGTGGGCTTATGGGTCAGGTCCTCAGCTACTCTAAACGGGCTTCACTGCTTTACTGGCAAATGCTATCATTCTTCCCCTGGTTATGACACTATATGTTTGTGACAGAGATAGATACAAGAGCCCATTTCCCCTAATGTTTCATTTTTTCACACTGCTGTTTTTCCCAGAAAGCGTTTTAACATTTCTTACACAAAATGCTAGATTGAATCTATATCTTTGAGATGTCTCATTTTCCTTAGTGCCCATAATTAACTGAAATATTAAATATATAAAGTGGAAGTCTTTTATTATTTAAAGGCTAAATTAGCATAATTAGCGTGATTAAGACAACTGGGGTTTTTTTCAGTCTGTTATGTCTCAGCTTTTCCTGAAGGCAGATTCATTATGTGCAGACCAGCTTTTATCTATTAGTGAAAGTATTACTGAAATTGCTATCACTGAGGTTCATCAAGACACACACATCACCGCCTACCTTACTATCACTGATTTCTCCACTGATCGTCTAGTGACCAGTTTTGTGGCTCATTAGAAGACCATGTGTTAACAACTTATCTTAAATACAGCCATCAAAAAAAAAAAAAAAGTGAAATAGAAAAGATTGTACTGGCAACATTAGAAGAAAGTTATGGAAATCTTTAACACAGGTTGAAAATGCCAGTGGTCAAAGCCGTGAAATCAAAGATCGAATCTCACCATGTTTCCAATTTGGAATTTATTTACACTACAAAAATGAGGAACAAAAAACCACACAGAGACATCTTTACACTGGCCAAGCAGGTACCATTGAGAGATTAGC
>WEIS01106194.1:0-28471 GCA_013389965.1 Todus mexicanus | reverse complement strand
CCATTTCCCCTGTCTGATCTCCCTCACTCCACCCTGCTGCTGCTCCAAAGGGAGAACTGTAGTGACCAGGAGGATTCAGAAGAGCTTGACCAATCTATACATCCAGCAATATGATGTGTAATGGGAAAAGATTAGTGGTAAAACTTCAGCCTCAATGACAGGGGTCTTGCTGGGAGGAAGCAGATCTGAGCTTTGCTTTTGATTCCTTGATTAGTTCCTGACTTAAAAAAGTCATGTGAAATATAAAATACATGAACAGTCTTGATGGCTGGGGCCAGAAACAATCAGAACTTCAGAGATAAATGGCATTTTGCAGAGAAGCTAGATGTTGCCACTTACTGAAAAACGCAAGTAGCTTTTTGCTGTAGCACACCTCTGGA
This sequence comes from Todus mexicanus, assembly GCA_013389965.1. Taxonomy (NCBI): domain Eukaryota; kingdom Metazoa; phylum Chordata; class Aves; order Coraciiformes; family Todidae; genus Todus; species Todus mexicanus. Next base: position 28,091 of record WEIS01106194.1, on the reverse strand, counting down.
TCCTCCTCTGTCTCCAGCACCTCAGCATCTTGGCTGTGCAGCACCCGCCTTTCTTTGCATTTTCTGATATCTTCTACTTTTTTTGGGGGGGGGGGGGGTTGGAGGGGTGGAGGTATTTTAAATATAGGATTCAGAATCAGCACATTCACATGCTGACCATACTTTGATTCCTTAAGATGTTTAGCTCAGGGATTGTTATTTTTTGGCCCAGACAACAGGCAGATATCCCAAATATCTGAAGTTCCTGGGGCTTATAAAACTCACTGATTTTGAAAGGCAGTGAAAGGAAAAGGAAAGCCTGAATCAAAGCAAGTACCATATGGTGGGTGCAAAGGTAGCTAATCAGTTATCATCTCAACCGTCCTTTCAGTCTGCTCGCATCTGCAGTACAAGCTGTACCTGTTTAAAACATGGACAAGTATTCACAGTTCGGTGTATCCAGTAAATTATTTTTCCTGTCTTTTCGAAAGCTCTTAGGAACATCACAAGAAAAAAAAAATAAATCACATATTAAGTGTTCTTTAAAATCAGCTAGAGTTTTAAAAACTTCCCTCTCTCTTTTTCTGTGTTCTCTACACACAAAGAACCATGACACACAAAAAAATCAGAAAAAAAATGACCAGAAATGTGTGATAAGGTAATAAGTGTATTCAGGAGCTCAGAATTATCTCAGCAAGCTGCTTTTCGCTCCTATCAAATGCATTATGTATAAGTTTTAAATCAATACTTTCTACCAACACTGCGTTAAGCTCAAAAGCTGTCTGCTATCCCTTTTAGCTGGATGCCAGGTAAATAAATAGCTCACTGGCTTAAGCAAATTAAGTAAATAGTGTTTGTAGGTAGGTGTTTTTGTTCAGCGTGTGATATATAAATGTTTATTAATGCTGTTAACTTTGAAAAATGTTGAGTTAAAGAAAGAGATTATAGCAAATGTACAGATTAAAACAGAAACATTTGTCAAAAGTGAATGTGCATAAAAGCAAACAGTAAACAACTTGATGAGTTCACTGAAGCCAAATGCTCCCATTTAATAAATGAAATGCTTCATTAATCCTTCCTGACAGAAGCAATGCTTGGAATAGAGAACAGATTTGAGAGAAAACATTTAGCTAAGTCACATCTCGTGGGTCTTCCCCGGCAGCCCGGGGAGGAGCCTGAGCTGCTCCCTGCTGTGGCAGGGCAAGGAGAGGTGTTATGGAAGCAGCCCCTGCTGCTCCCACTCCCGCAGCCTCTGCCTGCTGTCAAAATGTTTGGGGCTGATAACAGCTGCTGGAGGAGCTAGCAGTTATGTGGGTTACCTTAACTGATGGCCTTCTTAGAGATGCTCCTGGTCTCTCTGTGCTGTGCACTGACTGTGGTCCACCTGCCAAAAAGGTGGTATGAAAGAGTTGTTCCCGTGCTATACCATATATTGACAGTAAGATAATCTCTTACTGCTGTCGCGCTTTTGGTTTGAGGGCTACCCAGAAACAAAACACATGGTGGTGGCAAATGCCCTTACTTCAAGTGAACCATCTAGCGTGGGATACTTTTCTGAAGGAGCACTCAGAGCTCTGTGATAAGCTGTATATCTCAGCCTTACCTTAAAACAATTCATTTCTGTTTCTCAGAGTTGGGAAGAAAAGCTTGGAATTAGGTCTTGAGTCTCCCAGGTGAGTTGCTTAGGTCTTGAGATACAGGTTGTCAATGCAGTTGGATTCATCTTCTCTCAGATCTAAGGAGGATGGAGGTGACAGGCATAAGACAGTATTTTGAAAGAAAGCTGCCCACATGCAGGGCCTTCATCTGAAGCTACATCTCATGCCATGAGCCTCAGCTGTATCCCTTCTCTTGTGTTTGTTGTCCATCTGTAGCAGTGGTTAGGAGCAACACCGTCCTCTTTTATTAGCAAGCAACTTTACACAGCTGTGACCTGGCCTCAGTAACTCAGGCCTTTTGGCTTGCCTCTAGCAATGCAATAACCCTGGTGTGAAACCTAAAGCAGTCCCTGCACGCCATCTGGCACTGAAGGCTATAGCATGGCTTACCACCATCTGAAATGCCTTCCCATGGAATTGCTCATCAGCTTCCCAGTCTTTGTGCCTGAGGCTGCTCCATGAGGAGGCCCATGTAGCTACCAGGTGAGCTAGAGTACCAGGATAAAGACCACTGACAGTGACCCTGATCAACTGAGGCAGTCATGAGGCAACAATGAAAGACCTCATCTGTGATGCAAACTGTAGACAAGATTTGCCTAGAAATAAGGACTGTCACAGACCTCAGCAAGGTGATTTATGAAGTTTTCTTTACCAACAATTGGTGTTCTGGAGCCAAGGTCCCACCATCTGAACAGGGATAAAATCCTGCTGCAGATTTTCCCTGCAATGAGAGTTGAGAGACTCATCTCTCACTTCTGTCTGGACCTCATCATAACACCTTGTCCTCAAGACCATTGTCCCTCTGTCAAGTTAGATTCAAAGTGAGCAAATGGTCTGGTAGTGTCTGGGGTGGGGAAATGCCATGTGTAAGACCTGTGTTGAGAAAACCGAGCTTAAAATAAATAGGGACAAAGCCAAGATACTCCTTTGCACACACTTCTTCCCCAGGGTAGAGGAGGAAAGTGCATAGATGTGACAGATGTCAGTCACTTTGCTTCATGTATTTCTGGAAGATTAGATACTGCAATGAGAAGAACAAAGTAAGAACTTTTACTAAACACTTATGTCCTCTGCCTTCCTGGGAGATGGGCTGAGGGAGCACTACAGGGAGAGATCTGAGATGAGAAAAGGGCAAACACCTTCCCTTTTCTCAGTATTAAAAGCACGGGGTGTTTCTATGCTAAGGATGCAAGATCAGCAATGAATTGCTCTCCTGAAAAAGGGAAGCTTTAGTAGGAAAAACAACTAAAAATCTAGGGACAAAGTAGTACTGGGCTGTTGACTGAAAAACTGATCAATGTAAGTTTTTCGAAGGAGCCAACCCAACTGAAGAGCCCAGGAAATTTTATTTTTAATTTAATTTTTTTTAAAGGTAGAGAAAGAAAGAGGCTTTGAAGGATAGCTGTCATCCAGGTAGTGTATCCTGGGAAGAAGCCAGAGAGAGGGAGATAAGAGCTGTGACTAATCTGGGGACATGGGAGACAGAACCACCATCCCATCCTACCTGTGGTCTGTGCTATGGTGTCCCAAAGCAAATATGGAAATGTCAGTAAAATGCTTTTCCACTGAAGAGAACTTCGATAGATTGACTGACTTCTTAGACATTTCTGTACAGGGAAGTGAAGAGCAATACAGATCCCACTGGAAACCTTCATGCCGAAAGTTGATTTTGCAGCGTATGAGAGCTAACACCATATGGCAGCTGCGGTGTTAACCTGAGTTTGCAGTTTTTGGGTGTATGGTGCAGTGAACCATGAGATGGTCAGTGCTGCAACAACCGAGTTGCACCAACAGAAGTCCCTCTGAGTCTGGCAGCTACATATTTTTAGTTTACTTTGTGCTGCAACATGCAAAGAGAATTTGCTTTGCTCTCTGATGTTTATCTTAATTTTGCATGTGTTCACAGCTCATAAGAGAAAATGACAAATTGAGAAAATATTTGTTTTCCCAAAAGCCAAGAGACTATGACAACAGCCAGCCAGCCAAACACACTGTAAGTGCCAAAGTCAGAGCGTTTCTACGCTCTGTGACATGTACATGTTCAGTTTCAGCTGCCTAAAGGGTAATAGGAAATTCAGTCAATATGCTGCCTTCATCACTGCTGTTTCTCTGCATGAGGACTACCAATTGCAGCCCATTGCAGGGGTTTGGAACATCACCCAAAAGGGAGGCTGAAATCATCAAGTACATCTCATTTAGCCCTGCCAACTGAGTCTAACCAAACTGAAAAATGACCTGCCCACTACACTTTGCGGCATGCAGCAGCAAGTAGCTCTGAAACAGTCATTTAGGTTCACCGGAGGAAGATTTATTTCTGATCTCAGAGTTTGAGTTCCAGAAGTAAATAGGACCACCTGTACACCATTACCTGCCATGCCTCACTGGCCCTGTATCAAAAACTGTATACAGGCATTGCATGGAGTGGAGTTGGTCTAGAAAATGATGAGGAAAATGGAATGTTTTCTCCTAACATGCAGCAGATTAAGAGAAGCTGCTGCATTTGAAATGATGCTAACTTGTTTACCTGGAAGGTCCCAGCTTTTTGATGCAAGGCCCGAGACTCTAGAATTTGCTTTCTCTCCTCCTGCAGTGCAATATCAGTCACCTTGCACTTCACACTGCAAGGGGCATTTTGGTAGGGAGCCAAGTTGACTTACTGTACAAATGATTTGCAAGGACTCTGCAGTGATGAATAGACAGAAAGGAGAAAGACTCTGTGTTATCAAAGTCATTTGTCTTTTTACTTAATTATAATCTATTTAAGTGGGGTGGTTTGTTTTGTTTGTTTTGTATTTAATGATTTTGGTGTCATGAGATTATGCATTTTATGGAAATCCCAGAAAAACTGGATTTTAAAAATGTCTGCTTGTAATGCTGAGTTGTTTAGATCCCTGATTTAGTTACCTGCAACCCTCAGCGTGATCTTCATCCATGGACAGTGCCAAGGTGCCCCAGTCCATGGTATCCTAGCTCACCTAGACCAACACAACACAGTGTATCTCACCTGGAGGCATTTCTTTAGTTCCACTATAAACTTAGCCTGGTTCTCTAAGGAAACAAAACCATCTGAGCATGTCCTCTTTCTTTCCTTCTCTTTTCTCACAACTGCTGAGCCCATTGACCTGTTTAATCCCCATGAGACAGAGGGCTAGAAGCCTCGAAGGTCAGTCTTCCCTATAGATTCTGTGAGAGCTGAGGGGAGGTCTTTACAGACCCTTTTAAAAAATGAGCATTTTAGTGCTCCCACCGAGGAAACAGCACAGAAAACTGCAGTATTACCCACTGCTTGGCCACCCCTAGCCAGTCAAGGAGTAAGTGCGAGGCCACAGCACCCACTTCATTTTGGACTGGCCACAGCACGTGTTGTGTGGTTGGCATGGTGGGCCAAGTGTAATGCCATACAAAGGAAGGAGCGGAGGTTATGGAAGGAAAGAGGTGTTTAGAGGACAGAGGATTTCTATTAGTAGGAAAATATGTTCTACTGGTTTGGCTGCTCACAAATCAACTTTTTCAGATATTTTTAAATTTGCTCTCTCTTCCTTCTCTGAGTCCTGCATGCAGTAGTCGGTCCTTGGAAGATGTGATTACAAGGAGCAAGCAGTCCAGTATCTACAGGGAGTGTAGAAGTGAAAAAACACTTTTCAGGGTCTCACCCTGAGCTGAAAGGACATCTAAAAGTACTGTTTCCACATTCACACTGGCTGCTGGAAAAAAGAGTGCAGGTATACGATCCTGCCCTGGGACTCTGTAAGCAGAAGGAAAAGAATAAGCCCTGAGGGGAGAGGTAATGAGTGCCCAGCTCGTTATCCGTGGGGGAACAGTCTGAACAGTTGATACCATGTGCCTCAGGGTTTTGCAGAAAGCACCTCCTGAGGGACTGTCAGGGTGCCGGACATGAGAGATGAGGTGGTGTTGTTGGTGTTACTGTTGGCAGTGTTGCCATTGGTAGCTCTTCATTGCTCAACAGCCCTTCTGCTGTCCCCCAGGCCACTCGATTCCATTAGCAGCATGTCTGACATTTGTTGCCACACACCTTTTTTTTTCTTCTGACTTATATATAAGCCCTGTTGACCTTGATACTGGTGTGACACACAAACAAGTTACATAAAGACTCTCCAGCTGCATTTTCACAGATCACAGGTGCCCTATAATTCATAGTCCAATGTTTGAAGAGGGTTGGATCTTATGATGTTGTGATACCTATGCTTCATTTTGCTTTAGTCCTCTCTGCTGTCTTTCTAAACAAGAGTTCATATATTTCATGTTTGAATGTTTTGTTTTTGTTATGAATCTTAGAAAAAAGCAAGACTCAAGGTGGTCTCAGCACATGGGAACCAGGCACAAGCCAGTTCCATCATGTTGTGCCATCAGATGACAAGGGGGAAATTCAGGTATTGCAGTTATTTGACTGTTCACCATTATTTCTACTTCCAACTTCAAAAGCTGCTTCTTTACTGTGGTATACAGTGAAATATTCTGTGTTCTATGTGAATGTCCAGGGTTAGGGCTCAGCTGGCCACTAGGTGAATGATAGATGCTCTCTATCAAGCCCTCTCCATTCCCAAAGGGGAAGAGAATAAGGAAGAGAGACTTATGGATTGGAAAAGAAAATTAAACAGCTTTAATGACAATAATAACAACAAAATTTATAAACAAATATATACAAAGCCAATACTGAACACAACCCCGCAGATGGCAATTACGTCACTGTCACTACTGAAGCTGTGGAGCAGGCACTGGGGAAGTCCCAGGCTGGGCCCAGCAGCAGAAGGAAACCCAGTTCAGGAGCTGGATACTGGAACTGGATTCAGGAACATATAGATCAGGATTGAAGGGAGAAGGACAGAGTCTTCCTTGGACGCCGGCCGTTGAAAAAGAGAGCTAGACCCTTGTGATCCCTCAGCTTTATACTGTATATGACATGTATGGGGTGGAATACCTCATCGGTCAGTTTAGGGTCAGCTGTCCTGGCTACCTCTCCCCACAGCTGTGACCTCTTTCTGCACCCCCAACATGGTACACAAGATTTAGCAGTGACCTTGGTCTGCACAGGAGCAAATATAAGCAAGAGCCTTCCTGCACACACGAATCCTTGGTAGTAACTCCAAACATCGAGACGCTGTCTGTAGAAGTATACCATTACCTTTAGAAAGTGCAGAAGAAACTTAGCTGAAAAGTAAAATCACTGAACAGAATTAGTTCTGTTCTAATTCAAACCAGGACAGCGAATTATTTCAAAAAGCTTAAGATGTTTTCCACAATAAACCAGCACATAAGTGACAAAGTAAAGCACAGTCTGAGCATGCTGAACACTAGGCTGATCCTGTCCCTCTTCAGTGCTGCTCACACTATGTGATTAAACACAGGAAAAATCAAAATCAAGAAGTGTTTCAGGATGGGGTAGCAACTCAGATGGACCCTTAGTCTCGCTGAACAGCCTTTGAGCTCCTGAGGCTACTGAACTACAGACCAAATAAACCATTGAAACAAGGCTTCTTATTGAGAAACCTTTATTTACTCAGGCATCTCTGTGAACCACTAGAACAAAAAGCATGCACATAATTCATTCTCAGGTGTATTTTGGATGTGTGATCTTGTCAAAACAGTATCAGCAACATGTGGCCTGAAACCTCCTCCATCCCCATCCTTGTCTGCACAAGTAGGAGCAGGTTTGATCCCTAGCAATGAGAAATTAGTATTTGAATCTTAGAAATCCATGAGAATAAATTCACCTCTGTCATTTCTTACTATTTTTCCCCCCAAACCAAAATTGTTTTTATTATTTGAGTGTCAAGCAATCAAATGCTGTACCTGAGACACAGCTATTCCAGGAGATAATTAGAAGCACAGAGGAGCAAACGATATGCCACAGAAATGATCATCCCAGTGTGATCCAAAGGATAACTTTAGTAACGCAAGTGTTTCTTTGCTGGATGACTCACAGAAGGAAGCAGGGGCTGGCGCTGCTGAAAAAGGAGCCTGCTCCATGGGAACATGAGTGAAGGTCAAGGATCAACTGTGTAAAACCAACTTTTTGTTTGACGTTAATAATCTTAAGGAAATGGATGGAGTGAGAGCAAATGTCAGCTCCAGTAATGACTACGTAACTCTGGGACCATATAGAAAAGCAATAGCCCAGCTCACCCACTGCTGCTGGAAATAATGGGGAGAGGTGAACTGAGAATTCGAGCCTTGCTTTAATGTTTTCTTCTGAGTTTCTCTGTGAATTCTGATTTATCAAAGGGACAGCTAGCTCCCTTTGATATTTAACTTTCTCTGTCTCTATATAATATATATATTATATATATATATGCATCTTTTACTATTGTTTTTCATCTGTGCAACTTAAAGAGCTTCCCAAAGCTGTACAAGAAACATCATCTCAGTGACTGATACTGTCACTTACTAAGTTTTTTAGATGTATAAATATCTCATAGTTTATATGTTAAGGTCCAACTGGCATGTTATAATATTTATTGCAAAACATAAACATGTTATAATAATATACATATTATATAAGAATATGTGTTAAATTGTTAAATTTTGCACGTATCACTCAGACCCACCTTACACATATTTTTTCCGTGGTTATTTTCACAGCATCTTCTTTCAATAACAGATTGTTTAAACCTCATCCTTCTGTCTCTTGCAAAAATAGCAGCAAGTTTGATTTTGTTTCTGCCCAAAGTTGTGGCACAGCTGGCAATGTATAAACACCCAACAGCCTGCCATACATTTGTGACTGTGCTTCTTCCCTCCTGGGAGGGGTGCCAACTCTGGAAATTCAGAGGCTGGGTCACATTCTGTCTGAAAATTAGATCATCAGGGGGCATTAAGGTGCCATGTCATTCTGCTGTCTGTTATTTTCAATTTGATAGCATTTATTTTTAAATAGAGGCTTGTTGGCTTTTCAAGATGTGGCTGCTTGTCCTACTCTCAGCAAACAGTGAGGTCCTGGTTGAGAAATCTCCCAGCTGGAGTCAACTGGGGGCTAGAGTGTCTGGGGAGAGTATTTTTCTTATGCTTGCCCTGTCTCCTTACTTCACCAGACATCAGCTTTGGTGCTCTCAGAGAAGTGATCCTGGGAGGCAAGCTTTTGGTTTGATGCAGTACATGTATTCTTAGGACACAAAATCCAGCTTATTGCCTTCTTTTTTCACAACAGGCTTTTCTATCCCTGAGCAGTGTTATTAATGCTCCTCTCCTCCAGGCTACACAATTCCAATTTTTTCAATTTGCCTTCATAGGACAGGACCTCAGACCTCTCATCCCCATCCTCATTTGCACCCCATCTTCCTGGGGGCATGTTACTCATGACTTAACACAGGGCTACAGTGGAGTCGCTGGCAGCACTGGGAACCAGTGACGGTTTAACCCTTATATCTTGCAGGCAAAGTCATCTGCCCACCCCCACAGGGTGTTTGCCTTTCTCTACAGTGGGTCAGCACAACTGGCTCACGCTGCTCGCTGACTCACCCTAGACTCTCCTCTGCAGAGCTGTTACTTTTTCTCCATCCTATATCTGTGCAGTTGGTTATTCCCACTTAAGTGAAGGGAAATGTGTCTGTGTAAGATTGTATATGGATGTAACTTGTGCAAATCTACCTGAACTCTCAACAGCCTGATACAATCCAGGGGCACTCTGCAGGGCAGGAAGGGTGAGTGGAGAGAAGATGCAGAAAGATTTTAAGAGTGTGTTCCCCGAACTCAAAACTTGTTGGCGATTCTCTGAGCATGCAATACGGGGTTTGTTTATTGTTTTGGAATTTGTTCCTTCTTTTGTTTTTACAGCTTATTGTTTTGCACTTTTTTTTGCATTTTTCCAGCTTTCAAAGCCAGGTTTTCTCACATTAGTTGCGGACACTGCAAACCCCCTGAGCTTTGAGGTTTGAATTAGTAGATCTCCTGGATTCAAATATTGAAGCCATAATGCTGACTCCTAAGACTAGCACAAAAAAATAGGGAAAATGAATTAGATGTTTAATGTTACCAAACTTAATCTTCATTTCAGCTGGAATATTTTAAAATGAATGGGTAGAAAAATGCATGTCCTTTCTACCAACAAGTACAGAACTTGTGCTCCTACTACTTTAGTGCTTGAGCATATAGGACCAAAGTATGCTTGTGACCCCAGAGAGGAGAAATTTTTGTACTGGGAACAAGACGTGTAATAAAAGTGACAGGTTTGGCTGTTGGGGTGGTATTAGAAGGTCTTGGGCATGAAAAAGAGAAGAAATCTGAAAATGCACAAATGTCCTTGGTTGAGCCAACCTTGGAGAGACTGGAAAAGTGGTCCTGTGGCCAGCTTGTGCTGTGTGCATTATTTGAATTGCCTGGTTCTCAGTTTAGGCCAACCTATGTGAGTACTTTTTGTGTTCTCTACCATGCAACACCTTGTCTCTCTATAGTTTACAACACAGTCTGCTTAACTCTTGCAAAAGAGATCAGTGAGGGGGCAGATCTGGATGCAACAAAATAGGTTAAATAGATAGTGATTGTGCAAAGTAGAAGTGATTTCCAAAGGACATTTTACAGCTGTGCTGTTTCCATTGAATTTAATTGAATTTTGATTTAATTACATGGCATTGTTTTCCCTTAAAATCTGCCCGTTTGTCTTCTTGGGAGTTTTATAAATTTTGCGGTAACTGCTGGACTACCAATAAGTACAAAACTGCTTCCTTTGGATGCCTCATTCTAAAGCAAGTGAAACACTATAGGTTTAAAACATAAACAATCTTCTGCCTAAGACATTAGTGTCCAAGACTGAAAAAGCTGAACTCCTAGAGGATGACACTAAGGAGATGACGTACTCATGTGTTCCAGTCATGTGGGACAGTGCCAGACTGGGTTCCAGTCATCTGAGGTTTAGGTCTGTGAGACAAAAGACTTTGCCCTAGTACGAGGCAAAATCCCAAGAAGCAGTCCAAGGAGCTGTGGACCAGGGAGGAGATACATGTCAATTTAATGGCTGAATGCACCGAAGCATGGGCATCAATTGGTTTACATCCAACCAGCAACAAGGTGGGAAGGGTCGCAGTTTAATCTATTAACCTGGCAAAAAAGCTCTGTATGATGTAGTAGATGATATAACTCCTATATTTTTTTCCAACCACTTGAGACAATTTCAAAGATGTTTACAAGGATGGTGTCTTGTTTTCTACTATATTCTGTAAGTTTTCAGGCAAAGCTCTTTACAATCATTTTCACTTTCTCTATAATCTCTGAATTGTATTACTTCCATTGTAACTCTTGAAATAAACAAAGCTATATCTTCCTCAAATATAAAAGGAAGACATGGAAATGAATTTGAATTTTAACCCATATTCTTGTTCCTACACTTTTGAGAGGTTCTAACAAGATCTGAAGATAATTTTAAATATTTTTTTAAAAAGCAGAGCTTTTATTGTCTGTATCTACTGCTAGATGGCATGGGGAATCCTTAGAAATGTAATGAAACATAACTCATAAAACCCACTGAGCCAGTGTAAGCCACCATCTAATTACATGAGCAGATTCATAATGACAGGACAACATTAAAAATCCAGACAGAAAACTTCTCGGTACTCTTAGTCTGCATTTCTTTTTTGTTCCTTTAGGTCTTCACTTAGGGAGTAATGGAAGTGAGCTGAATAATGAATACAATTAATACAGTCTCAAGGAGCTTTCCTTCCAAGATTTCTTTCTGTTGAGCTGAACTGAAGGTCAAATAACTTCAATATAGTAGAAACATCAAGATTATCCATTTTAAAAGCTTTTATTGAATAGAATTTAATGGTGGCAAGGTATAATAATGCAAAAGGAGAAGTAAGATACTTTGAAGCTTGATTTTGCTTACAGTAAAGTGAAAGAATATTGCATTTCAGCTAGCTGGGCAAATGACAATAAAATAATCACTTTTCCAGTTTTAAGTGGTGCAATGAATGGCTCAAATCAGAAGTACAGACAACTGTTTCTTCCTTAATGGATTTATCCCACTGATGAATGAAGATGAATCAAACAATCCAGTTACTCCTCCATTAAATGGGTGATCATGGCTAATTACTGAATATAGCCAATGTGAATTTCCATATATCTAGACCCTAGTATGGAGTCCTGTCCTGGGCTGGGCACCTTGGTGTCCTGTACTGTACCTGGGCAATGAGTTTGCAGAGCATAGGTGCAAATCAGCAAGCACACTGTGCAAGGAGCCCTGCGGTGTCACGGAGGCAATATACAGCCAGACAAAAGAGGTACATACAGATTTTTAAATATATATATATAAGTTCTCTTATGCATGCATATGACTTTTATAACTAACAACTAAAAGTACAGGGCAAAGGCTGAAGAGGATTATTTCATTACTCCTTCATGTTTTCTTCTGTGCTTTCAGCTGGGCAGGGAGATGCTCTGCTGTGGGGGTGAACAAGCGTGGGCCAAGGAAGCATTTATAAACTGGGACACATGGGCTTTCTCTCATTAAGCTCATGGGAGGAGAGGGAGAGAGGAGGATCTCTGCTGGCGCTGGAGCTGTTGAACCACTGAGGTGGGACTTGTGAGGAATGCACAGGAGGCACTGAAGGCTTAATTTGCAATGAGGATGAACATTAATTGTAAATCTGAAGGGGGATAATTCATGAGTGGATGTCATGCTGTCTCTGTATCTCCAGATCTTACTGCAATACCACAGAGCCTTCAGTACAACCAGGAACCAAGGGGATGCCAGACAGCATCAGCTGGATATTGTTGTTTCTAAACCCCAGCATCTCCATGGTTAATAGGAATTTATGAAGTTTTTCACTTCTTTTTTACACATTGACCAAAACAAATAGCGTATTACATTTCTCTGTCACATTATCCTGCACTTTGTACTTGATTTGTCCTCATATCTATATGTTCACATTCCACCCTTATCATACAAGCCCTGTGCAAACCTTGGAGAGCTCCTCTTCCTTACTTGCTTTTGCAGCAGATGGTCGTATTTACCACTCTGTTGATTTTGTTAGCATATTTACCTTTGTGTAAACAGTTTCTACTCTGTTCAGACTACGAAGCCTATTTTGGCCAATATTTTAGCAAAGGCTTAGTGCAAGTATGTGCCTACTAATCAGCACACTAGAAAAATCTGCATATTAAAATAAAATGAGAAATAAAAAGCACCATAAAGGCAATGCGATTGAATAGTGAGCTTTTTAGTGATCTCATATAGATGGCATATTGAAAGTGCACAGAGCTAGATATTAGGTCACATGTCTAGGGAGCTGCATACAAGAATAGCACAAGCATATAAGGAGAAAATTAGAAACCCCATGCATAAAATGTCATACAGCTAGCAAGGGACATGAAAGGTAACAAGAAAATATTCTAAATTTAGATTAATAGTGAGAGGATTATAAAAGGAAGATATGGTCTCCTACTCAGAGGGAGAAAAAGCTATTTATAAATGATATTGAGAAGACTGAAGTGTTTTGTTTCTTTTTGCTTCAGCATTCCCTGGAAGGCCAGTGAGAAAGGGTATGAATTCAGGTTAGAAGAGAAAATCAGCTGAGAGCACAATTAATAAGTTAATTTTTTTCCCCAAAAAATTCTCTGGAGCTAATGAAATTCCACTGGGAATTTTGAAACCCAAATGAAGCAAATCTGAGAGCAATTAGAGGCTTATAACTGACATCTGGGAAGGATGGGTAAGGTTAGGAGCCTGCTTATCTTTACAGTGGAGAAGAGTGAGAGCTGGGGAATTGCAGGCTTACCAGTTTACCTTCTCCTCCCAGCACAGGAAGAAATAATCCAACTATTACACCTGGAAGATAGTGAAGGATAAGTAACAGCTAGCAGGGATTTGTCGGGAACATATGATGTTTAACAAAGGTCATTTCCACTTCTACCAGCACAATGTGCCATGCTGACTGTGGGCAGGAGGTAGGCACTGTGCTTCAGAAAGGTTGTAACGCTGAGCACCCATTTCCACAGTTGCGTGAGCTGGCTACTGGACCACAGTCCAAGCTCCACAGCCAATGTGGACATACCAGCCATGGTTTCCATGGGCACCTCTCCTAGGCCCTGTGTGACTCAATATTTTTGCTGATGATTCAGATGATAATCTAATAACCAGGTTTATTCAGTTTTCAAACAGCAGAAAGATAAGAAGGGTCGTGAGTATACTGGGGGATGTGGTAAGATCTAAGAATGGTCCCAGCATAGCAAATCATCCTGCCAAAATGAGATACCTTTTCTGTAATGCCTTATAGCTGACTGGGCTGACCTTGCTGTACCAAAAGGCCAAGCATCGAGCTTGCACTGGAGATAATGGTTTTTGTCAGGTCCCGCTGAACTCCTTATGGCCTCAGCACATGGATAAGCTGGGGTTAGCCTCCCCCTCTCCTGCCTGAGGGAATCTACACTGCCAGCCTGGCTGACTCCTGGTTTACACCAGGATCTCAGCTCCCTGATCAGCCACACGGCACACGTCTTTGCTACCCAGCCTCCACCTACAATGATCTGGCTCATGCCCTTGGTGAGAAAACCCGGGCATGCAGGAGAAGCATCCTCTCCATCAACTACCTGAGTCCCTTCCAGCTGACATGGAAACATGGAGATTTTCACCTCTGCAAAATGGTCAGCATGGAAGAAGAAATGACATGGCCAAGACCAAGCGTGGTCTCCTGCAAGCTCACTTGGAGGCACGGAGGTCTAGTGGATGGAGAATGTCCAGGTAGCCCCTGCTATGGGACTCCCTTTGCCCCGGGAGGCCTATCAGCCCTGCATGTCCCCCAGCCAGCCCACTGCCAAGGGGACAGTATCAGCATGGGACGCGGAGGAGCCTGAAGAACATTTCAAAATGCAGATTTAAATGTATTTCATAACGACTTCCACTTGTGCTTGGAGTTGTGTGTTATCCTTATGCTTTAAAGGAGCATTTATTGTTGTCTTCTTTGCCAAGCGGAATCTTTGTGCGTGGACAAGCAGCTGCCTAGGTCTGTGGCAGAGGGGTACACTCCCAAACCTGGTATGTAACCACTGCAAAGCTGCTGCCGTTGGGAACTGGAAGGAGAAAAGTTGACCTCTGCCAGCCTGCCAAGCTGCTTCATGCTCTCATGAATTCCTTAGAAAAATGAAACCAGTCAAATATTTCCAAGCTACCCTAGAACAAACTTTCTAAATATGATCGAAACTTTGAATTATTTCAATCTTGAGTTGTCTCGAAGTGATTTTTTTTTTTTTTTAATGTTAAGTTTCCACTATTGACCTAAAAAATCAGTCATTTAGACAACTCTACTCTCCGCAGGAAGGATAAAGCTTATCACAGAACCAAACACAATTTTTCATGAGCTGCTGCGAAGCGGAAAAGGCCATGCTGATCACACTGCTTGCTGTTGTCAATTCAGAGCACATTTCTTTGACCTGTCCTCCTTTTAGGATAAGCGCAGCACATATGCAAGTGACGATAATAAATACCATCAACAAGCAAATGGAAAATCAACAACTTGACTAACTAGACTCACAACTTAAACTGAAACATCCTTCTCTCTGGGGAGAAGATAAAAGAACAAGTGACTGACAGCATGTTGGTCACCTCACCTTGCTCCCTGAAGGCTATGGCATGGTTAAATTCTGGAGCACTGATGGTACTTTTGCTGTCCCCTTCCCCATTAGTAGTGGTCCTACTAATGAGGTGGCATGTCATAGCCATCCCATGGTTGCAAAGCACAGCAGCACCAGCACAGACCAGCTCATGTCTGCTTTGCTGCAAACACAGAGAGCCCAGCAGCATCTTGTGGGCCCAAGAATGGCAGGGCGGGGCTGCAGAACTGCTGTATATACAGTGCCCAGCACTGGACATGCACTCAGGTTGGACATGCCCCATGTCCAGAAGACATTCTCCAGACGTTCATCACTATTTCTATTCAGAATATGGTTTATTCCCTTCATCCTTCTATCTATAAAATGAAGTTTTGTTAGGGGTAATTTCGAGCACTTGGTTAAAAATCCATGCCTAGGCTTACTCTGTATCAGGAGAAATATAACATTCAAATGGCTACTAATGGTACCCATCCTTACTGGAAAGGCCTCCAGGGCCTCTTGTACACCATTCTGTGAAAAAATAGATTTCTCTTTATGCAAAAATACTAGCAAAAGTCTTCTTAAAACCTCAGAGTTACAGAAATATCTGTTATTTCCCCTTCTTTTTCATCCCAAGCCCTCGAGGTCAGAATTTAATACCGAAGGACCAATGCACATTTCTGCAGAAGTATAAAACAGTCATTCCCGAAAATAAATCTGCGTTCTAAATATAACCCACAAGCTGAAGGAAACTTGTCAAGACGCATTTAAAATGGAAGTTTGATATTGAACAACACAGAGGGCAGGCTGCAGTATCTGACCCGCGACTAAACACTGTACTAAACACTTAATCAAGAGATGTTAAACCAGGAATTCACAGCTTGCCGTCAGCTTTTATGGAGTCAAGGAGACTGTTGCTGTGGGTTTTTCTGCATGGGGGATTCCAGTTTTCTCAGAAACTTGCCTCTTTCCTCGTCTGAGCTCTTGACTATTTTTTTTCTTCCAGACATTTAAAAAGTGTAATTACAAAAATGAAACTGCTAGCAGATTTCAAATGACTTCAGGATATCTTGCCTATTAGAAACATTTTGGCTTTCAAACAAATGGCTTGCTCTCCCTGTAATTCATTTTAAAAGATTCATTTTTGCACTGACAAACAACAAGCAGCTATTCTGCAGCTGTCTCAGGATTCGTGAGCTTGACCTTAATAAATAATACACTGTTTTCTTAATTGGAATAGTAGCATATGCTTTTCCTCTTCCCATTTATTTTGTCTGCAGCTGATGTGTTTGCTGAGGCAGCATATGCCTTTTGCACGGTGTGATTACGTTTGTGTGGGCAAGTAGGCCACACCATTAACAATTAAATATTTTCAGAATTTTACATTTAAAGGAGATACAAATCATTGCATATCCCTTTTCCCCTTATGTGTTGGGGGATGTTGACCACAACCAGTGTTTCTTTGAGTCCTCTTTGACCATGGAGGTCAAAGCAACTATTATTACGATTAGCATCTGATGCCTTTTACCCAGCACATGCACATCCCCATGAGCAGCAATAGGAGATGTGGTCAGGAGACCAACTCAGACATGTTCTTGGGAGTGGAAGGTCACACAGAGGCACTGTCAACTTCGGGGCTGCTCTTGGTGGATTCCCTCAGTGGGCCCTCTTCCTCATCAGATGTATTTAGGCATCCATTAGCCTCTTGGGTGAAGACTGAGGGACACAGCTCACTGGTGATACCAATATGTGCTGGTAGCCTTGTGTGGACATAGTGGATGTTGAGTGTCCTGAGTTCATTGGCTTTGTGAACTCAGTGGTGCACAAACATGATCTCAAATCCCACTGCGAAATGGTGTTTTATAATGTGGCAAAAGAGCCCTTTTGCGAGAAGTTCCCACAGAGGCTTGCCCTCAGGGACATTCAACAGCAGCTCAGGATGCAAAGTGCATGGGCTTTGCCTCAGACACTGGGTCTGAGTTAGAGGTTTCCCAACCGGGCGTATATAACGCTGCCATAATTGGCAATTTAATGCAAGTTCATTTGTCAGACATGTGTGAAATGCTTTGAAGACATGTCACGCTTGAACTTTGTAGGCTTCTGTTCCCAAGGGGTTTGCTTGGTTCTCTGGGGCACCGGAGGACATTGCCACAGAGGCTTCTGAAGAAGTTTTAAAGTGCAGAATCCTTAATAATAACAATGCAGAAAATAGTCCATTATGGTGACAAAGGTACACGAAATGGGGAGCAGGAATACAATAACCCATACCAATGTTCAAGTACATGAAATTGCGTTCAGCTAGGTCCTCAGTTTCATTTTCAGGAAAAAGGCTTTAGTACCAAAGGAAGATGTTATTGATTGGTGAGAACCAGTTCCCAGATCTGCTTGCATTTCTGGTCCCCAGTCCCCTGTACTGAAATCACTGGGCATGTTGTGCCTGTTGGGATGGTGGCCTGGATTGTGCCACAGTGTGCTATCGCTGGGACACACCCACTTAAAGTAGATGGTGTAATTTTGTTGAAATTAACTTTGTATTTTCTTTTGTTTCAAGACAGACTCAGATCCTTCAGATTTTCTTGTTCTGTCAGTGAGAAATTTACTTAGAAAATATTGTCAGGGGACACTCATTTTATGGCAAGCAAATTAATAATCAGCAACAAATACAGAATAATTCACTTGTCTGTCAAATCCTGGCAAACTAACCTGGAACATAAACCCAGTACTTTGCAGGGTGCAATTATTTTGTGCCTTTGGGTGCCTCCTAGGGTGGGCAGCAGGCAGCCACTGCTGGTTGTGTTTCTCCTCTTTCTTACAACAGCTCTTGCCAGCAGTTAAAGACTGGCTAATACAAATCAGTGAGTTAGTACATTTTTTTCCTACACTACTACTACTCCTTTTCTGACTGACCTGTAATATAACACCCTGGGATCCTCCGTTGGCTCCATCTGTCACTCTTCTCTATCCCCCTTAGGGCTTGTGACCCACAATTGTAGAGCAAAGGCTGTTGTAGATAGGTAGTACCCAGCTTGCATCCCGTGGAATGCTGAATGCTTGTGGTATCTGCAAAAGTTTGAAGCCAGCCTGCAGGTTTACAGGGGGAAGATGATGCTGGCCTTCCCTCTGCCTTCCTGCAAAATGAGAAAAGATGTCCTCCTTGGTTTTTTTTCCCCTCTGCAGCTCCTACGGCGGTTTAATTCCCCACTATGCAGAGGAATCTTTACCAATAAGAACAATGGTGAGGATAACAACAATTAGTGTATTAATAATGTTCTAGGCAGTAATTGGAAGTGGATTGAGTGCCAGAGTCAGAAACGGACCATCATTTTTTAGCTGTTAGATCATTTTCCCTTTAGCTTATGCGCCGATGTTTTTAATATGAGCAAACCCTATTAAAATAACTAAATAATCCTGTAAGTATTCTAGACCTTCAAAACTCTGGATATAAATCTTCAGTGTGCCTGCAATAACACCAGACCCCAAACAATTGTACCAAATAGAGAAAATTGCAATGTATGAGAATAGCCACCAGCACATAAGCTATGATTCCAGCATCAGATAAATATCTTTTCATGCTCATTACGCCCATCAGGTTTGCAGGAAACTCAGCCACGAGGAAAAATAAGCTGATGCTGTTGTTTCAACAAACTAGGAACAGCAGGGACTGAAAACAAGAGAGCAAGGGCTGGGGAGCCGGATCCCAAAGGGGTTTGCATGTTCTAACAGCCAGGTGAGCAGGGGTTGGTGTTGCCCCAAGCACGGATGCTCAGCTGATAGTTCTCAGGGCAGTCTCTGACAGTTCCAAGATGCTGTATTTTTTGTATGCCCACGGTTCTCTTGGGGAAAATCTCACTACTGCAGTTCAGCTGTGTGACTCTGACCAGGGGCCTGACGTCCCCATCTGATCCTCATGCATGTGTTTCTCCGAGAATGTGGATATAGCCCTGATAATTGCCTATACCCTGTTAATCTCCTATGGTGGGAGAGATTTTGTGGCCATCGTGGGCTGTGGTTTAGGGGGTTAAAAATCAGAAGATGACCATGGGATTTGCAGGACAGAAGCATTTTGGCAGCTTGCTGGGATTGCTGCCCAGGGAGCACCTGACTGCTGTGAGATGAGGAAGGTACCCAAACATCAGCACTTGCATCTGAAGCGGTTCAGTACTTCCCTTGAACTAGCATGGTATGGGTTTGCAGGAAGGATTAGCAAGTAACATTTATATTAAAATAACAAACTATTTTTGGAAAAAAGCTTCTATAGGGAGTAAATGAAGCCAAGGGTCTCAGTGGGAGCTAGGAAATATTGACAGACACAGTTCCAACAATCAGTATGGAAGAATTCAAATAACAAAACCCTTCCTGGTAAGCTCTTCTGTCCCATTTTGTACTTTACCAACAATTAGGCACATCTGATTCACAATCTGTCTTTAAACCCAGTAATGGCTTAAAAGTTATATAGATTTCTTTATTGCTGTTGGCTGCTATCACAGGAGATAATGGTGTGACACTGTTCATTAGTCTGTTTAAAGACTGATGGTGTGATGCTGCATCTGAATTCAGGCATGTACAACTTTGATTGTGGTTTATATGAGCGCTGGAGTGATACGAAGAGCTGCTGTGGATGCTTTTCTTCCATTTTCTCACTTTTACCATGCTGGAGCATTCAGAGTTGTATTTCATCGCCTGCTCTGTTTAATACATTTGTGTTGCTGCTTGAGATAGGAGGGAAACTGCAGGATGTTGTGGGTACTTGAGCTTTCTTTTCTATCACTCAGCCTCTTCAGTTTCCCTGTTCTCCTACTGTTTTCTGGACAAGGTGGTAATGATGGTGCTAGGAAAAAGAAATCTATGTTAATGGAAAGGACTGGAGATTGCAGCAGTGATAAAGACAAAAGCACTCCAGTTTTGTCTTATCTTGCTGTCTTAAACACCACCACAATTCACTAGCAATTACCTCGTTGCATTCTAGCCCTTGTAGCCAGAAATATATCTAGACTTAAGAAACAATGGAGGAATGAAAGCCTGAAGTGCATGCGTAAGGAGTCTCCAGTGTAATAGAAGTGTTGAAAATTTATTCATGCTTTAAATGAAATTTGGAAGTTTGGTCCACCCTATCTTTTATTTCCCAAGATAAGCATTACACAGTACAAATAAGCTTTTGCTGGAATACAGTTTTTAATCATCATTGACAAGATAACCATTTCCCAAAATTTAGGAGCATGCATGGTACACCTCCCTTTCATGGCAGGGTGTCTGCTGCTGTGTCTCATTTAGGAGGAGGCGGTGAGTCAGCCGTTCAGCACACTCTGCCTCTCTCTCAGGAGCAGTGGCTTTCCCTCCTCTCAGTTTTCATATTCGCAGTTAAAGAAAATGTCTTTAGTGGTAGACTGAAATAAGACATTTTCTTCTTCTAATGAAAATAAAATAGGTATCTGAGCCCCCAGGTGCGAGGCAAGCCCCTTAGCCGCAGAGGCAGCACAAGCACCCCAAAAGCCATCTTCTGGCATGTGCCTTTTCCAGCTGGTTGTTTTTTCCCCTTTGCCTCTCTCATACCTAGGAGGTGAACCCGAGGGAACAAACCTATTCACTAATCAGGCTGGAGCAGAGATGCTGACCTGTACTGCCACTGTAGCTGGCTTGCATGAGAGGACAGATGGATGGGGTTGTGGGTCCCTGGTCCACACACAGCACCTCTATCCCCTTTGCCCACACTGTGCCATGGCTGCTGACCCAGCTTTTGAAAAACAGGCAGGAGAGGAGCCAAGGATAAAGCTGTTGATGGACCAGGAAGACAGAAGCATAAAGAAAGAGCTTCAGCCACAGAAGGAGGATTAGGAGCCAAGAGACAGACCTTGACAAGAGTTCTGCATGTACCCTATAAATACAAATCACAGCCAAGAAATCACAATCAATACTTTCTGCTGTGGAAAAAAAAAAGTATATTTCATCTCAATGTGTGGCTTAGGGAGTTAATATATCAGTTGCCTGCCATGGAAGGGTGAATGATGGATATGACTCTTTGGGATTCCAATACTTACAGGAAATCAAAGTGTTTACCCATGGATATTTAAGTGCAAGGAAACTGCACGAAATTTAAAGCAATCCTCCAGGCCTCCAAGGTACAAGTACACTCAGGAGGAGATCAGAGCATCACACCAGGGCTCAGCCAGATGCAGCATCTGAAGAAGCGGCAAGAGCATTTGAAGAAAATGCATTGACCAGTGAGTTCAGGGAGTCTGCCTTTGTGCTTATGCATTTAGGGAACTTTTCAGAACTGCAGAGGAAAATTACTGAGAGAACTGGCTCCAAAGAGTTTTGCAGCTCTATCATTTAAGGTCAAGAAAAAACAGGAAACTAACATTGTCTCTTAAATCTTTAAGATGTCAGTAAATAAATGATGTGGTTTTCAGAACTGTAAAGCATCTCATATCTTCTGCTGACTTCAGCTGGAGCATTGGGTGCTCAGCACTTCTGGAAATAAAATCATTTGTTTGCGAAGCCTCGGAAGGAAAAGCTGAGAAGGCTGACTTGAAGTTCTTGTTCTTGCAAATATGAATATGAAGTAGGATATAAAAATATGAAATGAATAGGAATTGAAGCAGAATATGAAACTTAAATCAGTAGTGTTCCCTCAGGAAGATCATTATTTTGAAGAAAAGAAAAAGTGCACATAAAGACAAATTTGTAAACACCATAGGAAAGGGGGACGGATGGAACTTGCTTGGCATTATTATTTCCTGTCTTGAAGCTGGTTTGCCTCTGCCTTGGTTTTGTGGTATTTGTAGTAGAACTGCATTGAACTAATTGCTTCCAGCCCTGGGGGCTGTCATGAAAATGTAGGCAGTGCTAATGCCTTAGCTGTTAATTAACGTGATAGCAAGGCAGTTGAGAAAGAGACTAAATGTCAAACAGTGGAGATAAGCGAGCATGAAAAATGCTGCACTCTTGGTTGGTGAGAAGGGCAGGGGCAGACTGGCGCAGATGCCAGAGGTGAGGGGCTCCTCTGCAGAGCTTGGCCTGTCCTTGCCCACCGCAGCCACTGCAGGAGCCTCCACCAGCCTGCTCTTCACAGCAAGGGTGAGACGCTGAGAAGTACTGCACAGCTCACAGTTTCTGTGGTGTGTTTCTATCAAGAGTTAAAGTTAGTAGATAAAAATCTTAAACAATGAGAAAATGTAGAAATAGTTTAATAATACAGAAAAGGTTACAAAAGCATTTTGTACAGACGGACATATTCCATGCTATTTTTTCCTCCTGTTATATTCCACTGGAAAACAAAATCCCTTTGTTGTCCAGGTTGGTTAACCTGAAATATTCTTGATTCATTTCCCTTCTACTGCAGTGTCCCAGCAACTGGGAAAAGCTTGAAATGGGACAGGAGAGAGGTAAACCTGTGGCATGCTAGTGCCAAAAGGGAGTAAAAAGAGTTAGAGATCCCAAAATATGATTTATCCAATAAGATGTCCTCTGGGAAAGCCAGAGATTAATGTCCGATGGAGTGAAAAAATTTTACCCTGGCTGACATAAAAAAACCCCCAAAACCGTTCAGGAATGTTTGTTGCATTGATTCCTTGGTTCTAATTTGGACTGATAAATGAGAGGACTTCCTACAATATAAAAATATTACGACTTTTTTTTGGTAATTTCTTCGAAACACTAATGTTTTTCTGAGCAGAAATTCACACATTTTAATTCAAACATTCAGAAAGCAAAATATTTATAGAGATATTAATTTTAATAAGGGATTTCATAGTACTAATCTACTACAAAGCACCATTCAGAATCACTTTATTATACAGTTTTTCTAGAAAAGCACTTCATCATGCAGAAGTAGGAAAAGCCTAAATGCACTGTTCTGATGAAAAGAGAGAAGAATAAGATACAAAGGCTGAAAAAGATGGTGAAGTTGTGGGGAAAAAAAAAACGAAGCAAGCACCAGAAAGCTGCTGAAGAAGAATCAGAGATAATGCAGTTGAGATGACCTATGATGAACTTGTATGGAGTTTGCTTGTTAACGCATTGCAAAAAGCTTTACAAAGGGAGGCTGATATCAGTGTTACAGGCAAGTGAGGTGGAGTAGAGCACACTGAGTGACTCTTTTCTGCTCACTCCGTGAGCCAAGAGCACAGCCCAGAATCATCAGGCACAGCTGAGCATACTTTTCACAAAACTAGATGCTTTTCTTTTGTGACATGATATGAAGCCCAGAGAGGCTTTTCTCTCTGGACCCAAGACATGACTCAGAATGACGAAAACTAATGATTCATCACACAGACCTTTTCCTTAAATCAAACTATGTGTTGAGTTAATTTATCTACAAACCTGTTTGGCAATGCATTGTGAAACCTTGACATGTGCCTAAGAGATAAGCTACACTCAAGCTGTGGGCTCCACATTCCTTGTCCTGGAGTACTATCTGCATTGGTTTATTGTGTGCTGCTTAGGTACCTGTATGGACTTTAAATGCCAAGACACCAGTTTGAGGTGCTGTCAAGGGAAGACAGGTTTAATGAATGTGAGAACTGGATGAAGTAATACTGTAAATTTAGAGACAAGGGGCCACTGTGATGTTAGTTGACCTAATTGTTAGTTGACACAATTTCAGTCAGTATCAGCAGTGTTTAAAAATACTCCTTTTACTTCATAATAGATCACCTTTGGGCCACTAACTTCCAGCTGAACCAAAGAGCTCTTTCGTAGTAAAGCTCTTCGGCACTGTGCTCAAGAATGCCAACACTTAATGAACTTTGAGGTTTTGAAACCTTAATTCTCAATATTGTTCGGAACTGTGATTTTTTCATACAAACCTCCAGACCAAGGTGAGCCTGTGAAATACCTTTGCATTTCTATACTCTGTAATATGACATAAGGTACCTAGCCCAGAATTACATCATGTTAAACATTGCTGTCATTACTGAAAAAATGTACTTATATTTATCTGCCTATATTCTCTTTCGGTCATTTATGTAGAATTACTCTGATAGGCTGAAAGTGCTTTCCTGAAATGTGCCAACATTTTTTTGCAGCGTGTAAGTCAACAGATCAGCTCCTGCCTCTCATTTTCCCTCTAGGACCTCACAGATGGGGGCTGCGGCAGCTGGTCTGAGTGCTGGGGCAATCCCAGACATCTGCCTTCAGAGCAGGGAATTGAAGATGCTCCACTTTGCATAACCTTTGCCTTAGGGTCAAAATTACTTTTTTTGCATTGAAGCGAGGCATAGTTGTCCTTCTGGGGCACTGCTCACATTTAATCCTCCCACTTAGGAATGTATTTGGTTTTATTTTGGTGATCATATTGTTTAGCAAAAGTTGCTCAGTAACAACTAACTTTCCCACCCAGGTATGCTTTTTATTCGATTTCTCAGTGCTTTGGGATTTCACATGATGTGTATTTTCACAGGATTAATATCAATGCAATGTTCTATATCCCTAATGTCTCTCAGTTCATTAAGTACCTTAATTCATTTTGTCTTTTGCCTTCTACTCAGAAGATGCACCCATTTATGTACCATCATTTGTAGGCAGTTCTCAACCCCAGAGCGCAAAAGAATTCTTTTGCTATTTAAAACCCCCACAAAATAATGGCTCTTATACCTACATGCTAATATGTTTCTGGTAGATCAGCTTATAATGTGCCCACTGTATAATGTGAGCTGAATTCTCTGCCTTAGCATCAAGCTGTCACTAATTGTTTTTATATGTGTTTGCTACGATTACATTGTCCCCATTTCCAGTATCTGTTCTGAAACACAATATTAGTTCATTTATTTCCTGTGTCACAAACCAATCCCATGGTGAACATTGCTTTGCAAGTTTATTGAGATAATGTTTCTCATAAGAGCTTTGTCCTGCTGTTAACTTTGTGCTTTTTTCTTATTTTCATGGTAGAAGTGTCACCCTTTCATAAAGTGAATTGCTTTGATTGCAAATAGCAAAAAAATGCCCCTTGTACTGAATATATTTGGGTCTTATTGTGACTGCTATTCTTGTTTATGGCTTCTGGACTTGAAAAACTGTTCACCCTGGGTTGTTGTGGTTTTTCCTTAGATGCTGCTGCACACCATCCCTTGTGTTTGGGAATCCCATCATCGCTTTCATTCTGTAATGGCTCAAGTCAAGTCCCTTGCTGACAGTACTTTGCCATGTCCAGATGGTTTGTAATACCCAAAATACTTTAGTTAGTCCATATGGTAACATGGCTCTAGCTCTGTGTGTCCCTTAGCATCAGGTTCAGCCACGTCTGGTGGTTGCTTGCTTTGGCTCTCTGTGAGCAGGTGTACTGGGGAACCTGTGGGAGTGCAGAGACCTAAATGTGATTTTTAAAGTGTAACACGAAGAGCCTCACTGCCTCTTTAGATGCTTAAATAACTTTTGAAATCTGTCCTCTGACATTACTTCTTGTCATTGGAATGGTTTTGCAAATGTAGCTATTGCACACACAAGGTTTTAATTCATGAAATTTCTTTCCTGTGCCTCTTGGAAGCCTTGAAAGCTCCCAGACATCTTCTCAGCTGCTCTGTCACCTGCAGCTTTGGACTGAGCAGTTCAGAGGACCTCATTGCTCCCTTTTTATCTGAAGGCTGACCTGACTCTGGAGTAGCAGGTAGGAGAAATGACACACTATGAGCTTGTTGGACATTGAAGTCCGTTCCTTCCCTCAAGCATTATCCATGTCGCTCTGCTCCATTTTTAGCACTTGGTCTCAGGGAAATTGCCTCCTTCAAGACCACAAGGGACCATCTTTTTCAAATGCAATGCTCTTCACACAGTGCCGTGAGGTTTCAGCAAAGTTTTCCTGTACCTGCTCTGTGTCCTTCACTACACTAGAAAATATGATCTAGACAGATACTCACTTTTCATTTAGACATCTCTGCTGACGGGGATGTTACTGCATTCCTAGGTATGTGTTTCCAGTGGCTAATTATTTTCACCTAAAGGTTTACATGTGATGTCTTTCCTGAGGCTATGGCAATGCTTTCAGAGGAAATCTATGGTGCTGAGGCCAAGAACAAGGTACTAATAGAGAAGTGACTGATCACTTTGCTCCAGGGATGTCGCTGGTCCTTGGCCTTTTCACTCTGCTCATTATTTTTGTTAAGCTTGGGAAAATATCTCGTGTCCTCTCACCCTCTGTTTGAACACTTCCACAGGACAGGCACCTGTGCTGTCTCCTCAGAGAGTACCTTGGCTCCTGACCCAAGCCAATCTTCCCACGCTCCAGAGATGACAACTATGGACAGAGGCTCATTGTTTTCCAACCCATCCTCTGATAGTTTTGCTTAAGGAAGATAGAAAAGAGACGAGGGAAAAAGTCTTCAAGTCTATGTAAACAAAGAGAATGTTCTCCCTTAACCTCACATCACATAATTTTTAAACCTGAACTTCATTAAGCTCTCATTAACACACTATTCTTTTAAGCCATTCATGGAAACATATCTGCAATTTTTCAGGAGCCTTTTAAAAACACCGAACAGCTAAACAGAAACAGTGGTAGTTTATCAAATCAACTCAGGCTATCAGAAGGTATAGAAAGATCTGTACAATTCACTTCTACTCACCAGACTGGGGCTAACTACAGACTTTCATGGGAACACTTCTAATGTTTTGGGTATTTTTTTCCATTTGCCAGGTTATTGATAAAGATATTGAATAGTGCTAGCCTAGGCAGGATTCTTGTAGAGATCCACAAGACATGTGTGTTTGAAGCTCTTGTGAATGCAATTCTTCCGAGCTGTGAAGAGGGTCTGCATGGTTAGGTTTATGTTTAGATTAGCAAGTGAGAATTAGTGACCGAGTGGGTGCTGTATCTATAGTCACACTTTCCTTTGCCAGGAAAGTCGATGTGCCAATCTCAGAAAGATGCTAGTGCCATGGTGGAGAGCAGTGGCTGTTACAGGACAAAGTTGTAAAGTGCATGAAAAAAACCCAAACTGAACATCGGCTTCCCTCTTCACTGTGAAAGCGTCCCAGAGCAGAGACTCTCCTGGGTAACCCGTTCCTTGCTGTAAAATTCAGTATGGGATTGTCCATTAATACAGTTCAGCCAAGTATGAATTGAGACCCTGGGTGGCTGCTGGCTCTGATGCTGCCTGCAATTCTCCACTTCTGCCTGGGACCTTTTTACCCTAGGGCTCACCTTGTCTGTCCTTCCAGACCTCAGCAAGACAGGACAAAACCATTGCATTACGCATGTTCCCAGATGGGGATATGGAATGGAGGCTGCTTCAATGTCACACAAATGAGTCAGCCTTCCGTGTCAGAGTGTGCTTCTTAATTTACACATACCGGGCTACGGTGCTTCCTATGCCCAGCCACAGTGGGCACCAGAGAGCTGCTTGCTTTATTGCTGGTTCTCTGATGCCCCCCTGTGACTTATCACAGGTGACTGACAGCACTGCTGTGGCACCGACAGGTAAGGAGGAGATGTGTCACGAAGGGAAACCGTTCCACTGCATAAGCAGACAAGCAATATAAATTGTTTTAGAAACATCGTTGCTGGTGCTAAGCTCCAGATGTTTGTATCATAGAGCCCAAGTGATTTTGGAGTCAAGGTCTCCAAATGTGTCCCACCTTAATTAATACACATTAAGGGCTAATATTGCACTCATATTATTATTAAATTGTGTTCATTTAAGTGACGGATCTTAGTACTGAAGGTCCTCTTGTTACCCATCAAGGCAAGAGGTGATGGTGAAATCTTAATAATGTCCCACAAAGGATAAGATGGGACTCCTAAAACAAACCTTCTCAATCAGGGCTTGAAGTGGGAGCATGACAGCAGTCAGGTGTCCACCCTGTTTGGCTTGTTTTTTTTAATCTCTGGCTGCTGTTCTCTTACTGCACTTCCAGGCAGGTTAACAGCAAACTTACTCAGCAAACCATGGAGAGAAAGATATGACATTTTATTATTATTAATTATTT